>VZZY01012771.1:194-64539 GCA_013400335.1 Eurystomus gularis
GCATCCCCAGCCTACTTGCTGGTGTGTGAGGAGTAGAAAAGTCCTTGACTCTGTGTAAGTGCTGCTTAGCAGTAACTAAAACATCCTGTGTTATCAACACTGTTTTCAATGTTGATTTTAAAAAAAACCATAGCCCCATAGTAACTACTATGAAGAAAATTAACTCTACTCCAGCCAAAACCAGCACACACCTGCAGAAGCTGTGGCCAGGGATGTCACTGCTCCAGCTCTGGCAGTTTGTGTCCTTAAGGTGGTAGCTGCTATAAAAAAAGATGTGTGTTTTTTTTGTTGTTGTTGGTGGTTTTTTTTTGTTTTGGTTTGGTTTTTTTGGTAGATAGTGATTACCACTGGAGAAGCACTCTTAAAATTGGAAAAAATGAGCAAGCTAATTCCTCAGATCTCCTTCTTTTATCTTCCATTTTCTGCTCAGCAGAATCATATAGCAAGATTATTTATTATTAAAAGCTTATTTCAGATGAAACCCTGTATGTCAGTAGATTAGGACATTGAGGAAGATTAGCTTCTCACTGTAGGTGGTGAGAATAAGTTCTTTATCTTATCATTAGTATGGACTTTCATGAGTTTTGATCCTAATTATTAAATCTATCAGCAGACTTCCGTGCAGGGATTAAAATGCAGATAGGTGTCATTTAAGTAGCATAATTAAACTGAAAGTGAGGGTTTTGTGGCAGGCAAATCCTCTGTTTCATGACAGTCCCTTTAATTTTTGGACTTTTCAGCCTCATTTTGTTGTTTAAAAATAGATTTGTTTACTTTCATGTGCTTGTAGTAGAGTTTTATTAAGTATTTTTTTCCCCAAAGAAAAAATATTGTTAGTATTCAGGTGAACTTTTATTCTGATTAATATAAATGGCATGTAAAATTCTTAAGCAATGTTTCTGCACATCCTTGTGTTGTGGTAAGTGGAAGCCAAGCATATAGATGAAGAATTACTGAATGAATTGAAATTTAAATGAATCCCCCTCCTTCTATCTTTCTCTTTTTCCTCCTCTGTCACTTTTTTCCTTTTCTGATGCTTTTGGACTTTATTCTCTTTGTGAATGTGGATTAGTGACATGGCTCTGAATATATAAGAATCCAAGAGTTTGTCCTAGTGTCAAGGTGAACGTTTTTAGAACATCAGAAAATTTAAGCTTGCCACATTTCTGAGTATTATGAACAAAGCAGCAAATAGAGTAGACTATTTAATCAGCAAAAACTTTTTTAGTCATTTTGGATCAAAGCCTCAGCAACGCAGGAGTCTACTTCATTTGCTAAATTGTGCAAGTGTTTGGCTGCATAACGAAACTGAATGACAATATATAATAATAACATATATTATTTCTCATAGAACCCTGATTTTCAACGTGTGAAATGCAGGAAGGAAGGAGTAGCTACAACCCTGTAAAGAATATGTAGCAGCAGCTCATACATACAGCTGCAGTGAAGAGGTGTAGTCAGAAGTTGTTTCCGGTTTAAATTTGATACTAATCAGGTAGTTAATGATGAACTGCTTACCACAAAGATAGATAGTGATTACATCCTTACCTGGACAGTTCTTTTCTATCACTTTTACTTTTTTTTTGGTTCAGTCTTGCATTTCAGCTTACATTGCATGCTTTCTGGGGAGGTTTTGGCTTTTTGTCACATTTTTGCTCAGCATCTAGATTGACAGGTCAGGCTTTTTTTTTTTTTTATTGATAGCTTGGCAATTAGCTATGAAGATATGCATTGAAACTGCATTTGAGAGGAGGCAAAGGTGAGAATTTGGTCCCCTGCCTCTGGTTATGCAAAGGCTTTCAAGGTGGCAGTATTTTGGAGCCTCAGAAACACCAATGTTGTAGCGTAGTTATGAAAGGAGATAACGTGCGGTGGAGGTATTTTTAAATGTTAATTTGGAATAACGCTCAAAAATATGCGCAAGTAGTTTGTCCAATGTCATACCGAAGGTTGACAGTACACAGAGGACCCAGAGTCCTCGCAGACACTGGTCCCTAACTGCAAACTAATCTGTAAGTTGTGATGAATTTTTGCATTTGTGCCTGGCTTTTCAGTCTGTAATGATGATAGTTCTTTCTGATTTGTTTTGCATATTTAAACACAGAGCTCTGCCCACGCTATATTCTCCTCCTTGCTCTGCAGCTCCTGAAAGCCATGTGTTGGTATTTTTCTGCTGACATCAAGAATACCGCCTCAGGCAAATTGCACGTGCAGGGCTCATAGAGCCATCAGGGGAGCATTTGACATGTTCTTCTCCCATCATCTGAGAACAAGCTGCTGGGCACGTGCATGCAGGTGAGGCAAGGTCTGTACCAGAAAAAAACAACAATTGAAGATTAAGAGTAGTGAAGAATGCATCCCTAATGAGAATAAAAATGCTCATCTTGAGGCAGTTAAATGCACAAAAAATTAAAAATTCCCCATGGCTAGTATGGTGTTGGGGATTGGAGCCCACATCTATACTTCTCTTGCTGTAATGCATTCCTATCTGAGGTATGTTGTAACTAAACAAAACATGCATCAGGGATTAAAACTTGTTGAAACCTAAATATTCATATTGCTCATTGTCATCGGTTAACTTAGAATTAATTGAAAATCAGTGCAGTTCTTTCTCTGGCTGTTTTCAGCAGCAAAACACTTTTGAGCTTTTTCTTCTATGACAAGGCAGCAGCAAATCAATTCTGATCAGTAGATTTACCTGCTTGTTCAGCAGGGTGTTGTAAACCCTCATGATTTAAGAGCATTAGCTGCTGTTGTGCATATGTGAGAAATCCAGATGTATCTCCAAGGTTTGTTAATGCTGAAGAATTTTCTGTGCTGTTCACTCATCCCAAGGTTTAGGTCAGTTAGGTCATCCTGCAGTTAATGATATGATTTTATGGTGCCAAATCCAAGATGAATTAAAACTTGCTTACACTCACTGGGACCAGGTTCTGCTGCCATTGGATCCACTGATTGGATTCAGAGTGATTTTTGGAAGTTTTTCATAAGTACCAAGAGAAGCATAATCTCTTCAGAGGGAGCTCAGGCTGAACAGAAACCAAGTGAAGACTTTGGGAAGTTAGACTTCCCTGCCAAGGAAGTCCTTAAAAAACAAAATATGCATAGGAGACCTTGGTCTACCTTTGTCTTTTCTGTTGTCTCAGAAGAATAACACTCTCTGGAGCTGGCAGGACTGGTTTTGGTCTTCGTAGTGAAAATTCAGAGGAAGATGAGGAAGGTAGAATTTGAGGCCATACAAGGCAGTAAGGGAGAAAGTGTGGAAAGAACACAAAGATGTTAGTCTTGCTAGAAGTAAGGGGAGTGAAGCAAGGAAGAGGAGTAATAGGGGAGCCCAGCGAGAAGAGGAAGCTGAGAAAGATTCTGTGTCAAGAAGTTTGAAGTTAATAGGAAAGGGAGAAGGACAGATAAAGTATTTGCAGACTATGTGATATTTGACTGAGGAAGATGTAGAGACTTCCAGCAGAGATAAGGTAGAAAGAAAGACCAGAAGAAGAGAAGGATGTGGCTGCCACCACAATGGTACATAATTGCTTAAAATAACATTGATTTTGAAAAGTGTTGTGTTTTTTTTTTAACTGTAAACAGTAAAAAATGGGAAAAAAAACTTGATGGAAATCTATAAAAGCCTTACTATTCTATGTGGGTTTTTAAAAGTGCTTCCTCTGGGCTGGATGTGTGTCCTCAAGATATTTTCAGAGCTTTCCATCTGTTTATGAAACAATTTCCACTTGAAACTTAAAAGTAGAAGATAATTAGCATTAGGGTTATTATGTGTGTGTTCTTTCTGTGCCCTTTCCATATGCAGTGGGTAAGCTGTTGCAGAGGAGGCTTGGCTTAGATTACAAACTCAGATTGAACATACACATACAGATGAGCAAACATTTACTCAAGTATGCTCATAGGATAATCATATATACACAGTAATATACTCCTATAAACTCTTCAATATATAAGGAAATGGTTACAGTATAAACATATAAAGAGAAGGATAATGATAATTTATGTCCCTGGGCTCGCTCTTAATGGGAATATCTGTTTGCAGAGGGGTAGGGCAAGTAGCTAGGTTTAAATAACTTTTACCAGGCAGCTTAAGTTTGTTAAGCTACCCTGCTAACTTACAGTATCTCAAAGAAGTTGGCCATATATGGTGAAGGAGATTTTCTTGTTTGTCAGTGAGCAAATTAGTAGCTTTTTACTACCTAGTGATTATTTAATACTGAGGCAGGTTTGGCTGGTCTAGGTTCCTGCATACCTTCTGATACCGGTTCTGTGGACAATAGGTAGAATTGGGAGCTATGCATCTGTGCTGTCGTAGGAACTCCTGTTGGCTTCACTGATGTTTCGGCGGACAAGTTTTGGGCTAGTAGCCAAGTAAGGTTTGTTTGCACATCCAATATGATTTCATCATTTGTTCCTTGATTAACTTCTCTATTTGGTTATATGAGTTCTGACTATCTCTGAGCAGATTTTGATTATAAAAACTGAACCAAAAAAACCCCAACCCTGTGTTTCGCTTGAGCACAATGCCAAAAAATACTTTTAATGAGGCGGAATCTGTGTTTATGGTAGATGAATGAATACATACACAGTATGAAATATATCTCGATATTCTTTCACCTGGGGGGCTATAATTGTGTAATCTGGGGAGCCAAGGCCAAGAGATCAGTCTGTAAGAATCAGTGTTCTAGTAGATCAGAGCCTCAGTGTTAGTTTTTGCTCCTGTGGTGGACAAATGAATGAGAATGTCAAGAAGAAAGAAATCTTAACGTGAAGAAACAGGGCTGTGGCAGGTACAGCATCCCCAACAGACAAAACAGGGTGTGCCAGAACAGTTTGCAACAAACTGCACCTCAGGGTGATTAACTGTCCCCTCAGAGACTAGACCCTTGGCCTGTTCTGTCTGGGCTTGCCTGCTCAGCCAATTAGAATGACCACAGTGCATGCTCAACTAGGGTATAAATGGAGCCCCGCCTAAGAACTGGGGGAGATAGTTCTTCACAGAGCAGCGGGCCCGGCAGTCAGACCTTCCCCTTGGACAGGCCATCCAAAGATAATTCCACAGACTGAGTGAATCTTCGTGGATTGAGTGACCCTCACCCCCTCTTTGGTGAGTGGTAAGTTTGGGCACTTGTGTGGGAGGCTTCCCTTAGTAATGAGTGCATGCCCATTTCGGTTTGTCTTTCCTCAAAGTTTCGCAGTTAGTTGTCCAGTAAATTTATTCCTGAGGGACATCCGTAACTTGTGTTTTGTCATTAGGAGTGCTGGTTCCATAAACCCCCATTTTGATAGCTGCTGCTGTCTGTTTTGTGGGTGCCTCCGTGACAAGGGCATAAAATAGAAGCCTAAAATGAAAGCAAATATCAAATGGTTGAGTCCAGGTGTGGGTGTGTGGTCACTATGAATGAGCACAATCAGAAACCTCAGAATCTCAAGTTTTGTTTCTGCTTTAGCATACAACCAACGCAAAAGATGTCATTGGGGAAGGGATGTCGTGGAGGTCCATAGGGTCCTGAAGATGCATTGGAAAGAGCTGCTCAATGACTTTTCTGATGCAAGAATTAGCGCACGTGGCATAGTACTTTCAGGTCTCAGACTGAAGAAGTGTATATTTGGGACATGAACTCCTTGAGTTTGAGGCAAGATATTGTGGATTAATTTTTACTTAGGGTCAAAAACTGAACTAACAGTTTCGTGGAAGACAAAGCCTGTAGGGACTGCTAAGCATAAATACAGGTAGGTGAAGAACTCTTAGGTGGAAATTGTTGAAGCCTGGCAGAGTGCTCTGGGGAAACATTGGTATGTCCTGATTTTAAGCTTCTCCACAGGCATTTACTGATGTCTTTTTTTAGAGGCTTCCACCTTACTGGATTGTAGTCAAACGTGGATATGGCCATTCTCATGTTCTAATGACACTGAACCTTCTATTCTGTGTGAAAAGGTAAATATATACACATACACACACCTCGCTTGGGGGTCATTTTAGCTTGTTCAGGAAATCAATATCTGAGATATTCCTTAAACCTCAAGAGCTGCTGTAGAAGTTAGAAGATATTTAACATTAAACAAAATTATTTGATTTAAAAAAAAATTCATTAGTGTTAGTTGTCAAGATTGTCAAGAGTGTTTAACCATGTGTTGTGTAAAGATTTCCAAGCCGTGTGGAAAGTTAGAATACAGAAAACTAAAGGGAAAAGCTCCCTTCAGAATAGAACTTCAGAAAATAAGAGAGGCTTTCCATATATTAGAGAGAGACACACACACACACAAAAAGTACCTTTGGTGCCCTGACCACTCTCCTCAAAAACTTTGAAGCTGCCCATGAATGGGTAGCAATCAAAATGGTAGCAATTACATTAGTTTCATTACTAAAAGATCAAGGTCACAACAAAAGCAATTTCCTGCAATTTCCCATTCCTGCAATTATGTTGTTATAAAAATGAACACTTGCTAAGTACAGTAAAGCTTTCAGAGGCAATAAAGTGATTTTTTTTTTGTCTGGTTGGTTTGTTTTGTTTCAGCATGCTTGCTAATTGTGTCAGGACTTCAGTGTAATGTAATTACCATTGCTTTGGTCTCATCAGAACAACAAACTGTAGATGGGTAGTGCCTGCTTCTTCTAGGCATAAATTTTATACCACTCTATTTAGATTAGGAACACTGTATTTTACTGAAATATTTATATCACTATAAATCCTGGTAGAATAAAACCTTTGGGGAAGGAACTATGTTAACATAGGTATGCTTATAGCAATATAATTTGGTCCAAAATAAGCGGTTGAATAGTTTTTGTGATATGGCATAACAAGATGCAGAAAAATGTCCTGTTTCTGATCCAGCTATGTTGGTGGAAGGAATTACCACATCTTGCTGTGAGTCACCTGGATCTGCCAGCAAAGCTCTGTTCATGAGCATGTTCCCTAAATTGCTTCAGGCAAAATCAGCCAGTGCATGTCAATGAGAAAATTTAAACTGCCCTGGCAGCTTTTGCCTGCGATGACTCTGGTAGCACCCGCACAGACGGCTCGGCTGCTTGCCTGGTTTGGACCATCACTTCAGCACTCACAACAGCTGTTGGAAGCAGTTGTCTCTTTCATTGGTGAGGATGAATTTGTAGTGCATGTCCACAACCTCATAGTTGTGTTGCATTCTAGTGGAGATAAGACTTTACCCATGCTGGATTTATGCTAACAAACACACAATTTCAGCTGAATCTCCCACTGCAGCCAGCCATACTCCAGAATATTTTCCAGCCTCATCTTGTAACAAAATGTTTTTTGCTTCTGCTGCTATGATAGTAGTAGAAGTAGGCTACTCTAGAGTTTTACCCTTCTAATAGCTAGAAAGCTTCTCACTTCCAGACTATATTTAGTCACAGCCTGTTTATAACTCCATCCTCTGTGGCTTATTTACATCCTTTAGCTCAAATAGCTCACTTCCCACATTGATATTTATGTCCCAGAGTTATCTGAAGGAAAAGCCATCATATCTCCCCTTAGCCTTTGTTTTGCCTAAGCCTAACTCTAAGTCAGACTCTCATAAGCTCTTCTTTCCATCCATCTCCTGCTCCTAATAATCCTCTCTGAATTGCTTCAGGCTGAACCTGTCATTCTTGAACACCAGTATCCAGACCTGTCTGTAACAAACAAGAATTTCTGGGTGCTTTTCTGCATAACTTCTGAGTTTGTACTGGAAATGCTTTTCCCAAAATGTTCCTGATAGCTTTTGGCTTTATTATGGCTGAATCGTTATAGTGTCACATTGTCACCCAATTATCTATGGATAATGTGTTTCTAGCGTATAGCAGAAATTCCTTTTTCCTTCTGCATGCATGACTTTGTACTCTGTCCTTTTATCTCCTACTTTGGTCCCAGAGGACTTTCAGTACTTCTTTTGTGATACTAAAATTTTTTTCTGTATTGACATTATCTCCTAACCAGTGCCGGCAGTGAATTCATTAGTATATTTTTTTTTTTGTACCATTACAGTTAATGTTTTTTTTAAAGTACTGTAAGGACTTTTACTTGTCCCTTCTCTCCAGCATGATCATGTGTTATCTCTTCATTAGCTAGTTCTTATAATTCTTGGGGAACCATGTTCTTTGGCTTATAGTTTGGCAGCCTACCAATGATGTCTAACAAGAGTAGATCTCCTATATAGCATGTTTTTAGAGAAAATACATTTATCTTTGCACAAAGATTGTATTAGATAAGACAACATCAAAACAGCAATGGGAGAATGTACTGGACTTTATGGATACTGAAAGAGGAATGCTTGGGGCTACCTGAGGGTGAAGAATGTTCAAAGACAGTGAAGGGGTTCTGGCTTCTGATGGAAGCTGAAATTACTAAAGGTTGTAAAATCAGCTAAACTGAGGCTGATGGGAATAGAGTGTATGTGGGTGGGTTGGTCGTTTAGGGAAATGGGAGAGAGGGAGTATGAGGAAAATCTAATAATGTGAGGAGGGCAGTTGGAGAATACCTGCTGAGCAAGCTGGTGCCCGATCAGCAGAGCTCTGGCAGGACAGTCAACCAATGGTGGGACCTTGCAGAGTATCGAATTTGCTTCTGCAGTCAGGGTTGGTAAAAAATTAGGAATGTTAGGCTTTTCCTTGCTAAAGGCATTTCCTTTTAAAAAAAGACCAGTGATGACATCTTTGATTGCTTTGTGGTTCTGTTTTGGGATTTTTTTTCTGAACAAATGTCCTCCCTTGGGGATATTGAATATTTGTGGGTTTGTTTCCCATACCCTGAAACTGGGTTCCTGTCCTTTTGGGGTCTACAGCTGTTATGTAGCTTATCCTATTGTAGATCTCCCTTTCAGGATGTTTTTGTGCTAGAGAAAGTCAAAGTGTGTCTGTATTCCTTCTGGACACTTATGAATCAGAATTCAAATCTGTCTAATGGCTTTTCTTTCTCATATTATCTGTTAATAAGACACTTCATCCTTTGTTGTACTACAACTTGCAAAATAATTCTCTGGAACTTGTATCTTTTATAAAAATGCAGATATATGGAAGAAGTTCTGGGTATTTTATTCCTTTTTTTTTTTAAAAAAAAAATACTTTTTCTTCACTACCATGAGCATAATTCTAATGACTAGTGGTAATTCTACAGTCCTGAAAGCACAGGTAGTAATTTAGGTAAAGTTAGCATTGCTAACAGAATATCCACATCAGGAGTTGGTGTAATTAGGGTAGTTCGGTCGTGATCTTTTGTGGTTTAAACAAAACTCATGCTATTAGGTAGCACTAACAATAATGTGTTGATGGATACTGTAAAGTAGGACCAAGAGACAACTGAATTGCATCAGATAGCATCATTGAATTATGTGTCCTCTGATTATATTGTCATTATACGCGTAACCTGGATTTGAGCCCAGAATATTTGTATGTTATCTTTGATACTTAATGACATCTAAATGTCAAGTTGCAGTTCTTCTGCACTGTATTAGCCAACTGCTTCATTGTTCTTTCTCTACCAGTTTTCTGTTGTGTGTAGTTTTTTGTTATTGTTCGTCTGTCCGTGTCCCCCGCCCCCCAGCTCTTTCATTTCATTAGAGGTTTTTCTTTGGAAAATAGAAGGGGATAACTTGGGAAAAATATTGTAATGTTGCTTTTAACTAACATGGCAACATGCCATTATAGAACGCTTCAGTTAGTGAGCTTTTAGCAGTTTAGAAAAATACAAAGTTACCCACCTCTGCAGTATTTACCAATTCTTTGCACATCTGTAGTTAGTGGAGAGATAGACCATCCATCAGAGATGTGAAGTGCTTTTCATCATGGCCTAGTAACATCAACTACCAGTAGCTAAAGCTTTGTCTCTACTGGAGAAAAGGAAAAGTTTTGCTTTTCAACAAACTTTTTACATGCTTTGTTATATCAAAATAGTGAACCTATATAAAATCCTAGCAGAAGCAAGGAACTGTAGCTTTTTTTACACTGATGTAGCTGCTCAAAGTCTAGTAAAAAGTACCTCTGTTCTGTCTCCAGTAGGTTTTTAGATCAAGTTAATTATCCTGATGTTGGAAACACACCTTTATTGCAGGAAAGACTAACCTCAAGAGGGGCTGAATGGTTTAAAAGGGTTTTAAAGCATGAGTACAAGTCAAAATCTCTTCTAAACAATACTGCATAAAATCACATCCCCTTCTCAAAGGGGAAACTATGACTCACAGCAGCCCTGCCTTTGGTGCTGGCAGAACAGGATGGTTTTAGCCTCTGTGCAGTGCTTCAGGCTCTTTCCTATTTAGAATTTGCTCTATAGAAAGGTTTCCAAATGCACTTGACATGCAGGTCTGTGTTTGTGTTGGAACTCAGCAATTATCACTGACAACTTCTTTATCTATGGCACTTTTCTTCTGAAATTTCCTCTCTCTTGCTCACTCTGTCTGCAGCTGTTTGTTCTTCAAGTCTCTTTGAGATAGGTATGCATACTCACTTTTATATTAACCCTGGAGAAATGAAAGAAGAGATAGTCAGGTAGACTTGATTGTGGTTTGCTTTCCAAAAAGTATAAGGGCTAGAAAGCTACATTACGATGATTGATTTCTTACAAAATTCTAGGCATTCTGAACTTCCCATGAGGTAGCTTATATGATATCAGTGATACGAACCTTTCTCCAGGGCTGATTTTACTGAGGAGAGTTTAATTTTTAAAGTTTAATTTTTACAATGATCGAGGGTGTCTTAAGTGTATGCCAGTTTGGGTCTCCTAATTAATTAAAAAACCGCAAAACTTAACTGACAAAGATCACATTTAAAGAATTACAGTGTCCTTATAAATATTAAGATTACAGCTCTAAGCGGATATGAGTGCCATGTGGATTTATGAGTAGGAGAAAATCCCTACATTATAAGAAAATTCCAATCAGTGCAGCGTTTTGGTAATTAATTCTACTATAAATGATAATGCAATAAAAATCACATTAAAGTCCTGTAATTTTAACCCCAATCTTGCACACAAAACTGAAGGGCAATAGTCTTGTATCAAACACATAGAAAACTTCAGTAACCCTGCAAATTCCCTGCATGCCAAATTACCTCTGTATTGGCACTGTACAACCATTTCTGACTTCCCGTTTAGCTTTGTTTGACTACCACTGGGTGTAAATTGTAGCTGAAATCTGCAGTACCCTATGCAATTATGGATTTGTTAAAAGGGGTGTA
This sequence comes from Eurystomus gularis, assembly GCA_013400335.1. NCBI lineage: Eukaryota > Metazoa > Chordata > Aves > Coraciiformes > Coraciidae > Eurystomus > Eurystomus gularis. Next base: position 11,365 of record VZZY01012771.1, read on the forward strand.
CATTCATTTCTTTCACTTTTGTAGCCTGAAAGCTAAAAACCAGGAAATACATCATGACTTCAGTAAGCTCTGCTGTGAAATAAAACCCAGTCTTCATAGTGGCTTAAAAGTCTTTTTTTTTAAGGGCATTTTTTGCTGGTAGTATGAAAGGTAAATAGAAATGATGTGTTACATTGAAAGGTACTAAATGCTTATGCCCAAGCTGTTGATTTATAAGCACTCAGCCCCTGGTTGAAGATGCTGCTTGGATTAAAGCATTCTTCTTATTCTGGCATCTAAAGTTTCAAGGCCTCTTTGTGTTATAAAGAAACTGTGCAGAAGGTGCACAGTCACCTTTCTTTTAAAAGCTATGATATTTCAAAAAGAGTTGTTGAGAAGTAAAGCTTAGAGCTTGGATCAGAAAGGCAAGACCTAGTATGTTAGGCTAGCCTAAAATCAGAGAGAGAGAAGAGGAGAGATGCCCAAGATGGGATAAAGAACCTTGGCCAGGTTGGTGCCTTATGGCAGTCTTCCACTCCTTTCTGATTTTCCCTCTGCATGAGGGTATGGGTTTGTACACAGAAGTCCTATAATTGAATGCCTACCTGGGTTTCACCGAGAGCAAATCTAAACAGGCTTTCTATTCCCTAACAAGGAGACAGTTTAAAGCTAGGACAAAGATCTTGTAGGGTTTTCCAAAATACTGCACGTTGTTCCCTAGGTCTATAAACAAAACAGAAGTGTTTAAAAACATCAGTCCAGTTAAGGGGAGAGTAGTAAAAAGGGTATAAAACAAGTCTTCAGATTTATTGGAATATAATTTGTCACTTATACTGATTCATTTATATAATGTATAAGTAATCTGGCTCTAACAATAGACACATGATTAGTTTGCTGTATGTACCAGAGACAGAAGAATCACATCAGCCATTCCCCATGTTCCGTGTAATTTGATACCAGCCAGGTGACAAATCGCACTGTGGGTTGCTCTCTTAGACCTTTAAAGGTCATCTGTCCCCAGAGATGCTGCTGATAGTCACATTAGTAAAAATGAACAAGAGCGGTGAGGGACTGGAAAGAGACGTCAGCATGCCCAAAGAGTGGATATGGATAAATAACCCTTTTAGGTTGGAAGGTTTTTTTTTCTGCAATGTTGAGTTATCATTGTATTCACTTTGCAGCACTAATCAACACTAGACAGACAGGAAATCAAACTGCTTAGTGCTCACGGGGTAAACATGAGTATTTGTATCAAACTGCAGCACTTACTTCCTAGCCAAGCCAGATTGTCCCCCTTGAGCTATTTTCAAAATGCATCAGCAAGAACGAGGTTATGTAAAAAGGCCTTAAACCATATGTTACCAGGTTGTCCCCACTTACGTCAAATACGTTAAGACCGATTGTAGATGTCTGTGCACTGTACACAACACTTGTGTGAAATGAATTTTTGCCAAATAGGGCTGGATAACCTGTCACTAACTCCTAATGACAGAAGCTTATATGTATATATCTCTCTATATATAATCAGGTGCAATATATATGTTGAATTACCAGGGAAGAGAATACTTGTACATAAAGCAAACCTCCCCCTGCCACGGCAGAACAAGAGTTTAGTGGATTTGTCCCAAATACCTTCAGCGGACTGCATATAAAGACATGAAAAGACGAATTTGCAAGACCAAATATTAGTCTAAATTACAAAAACAGTGCTTGGCAGAGCAAACTAGGACAAGATTGTGAGATAGTGAAGATCAAACTATCTGTTATTTATTTCCTCATGATGGCTGATGTGAGACATTAGCTAAGGAGTGCTGGCTACTGTTTTGGCTGTAACTGCCAATGATCAATTTCAAATGGGGCTAATAACTGTATATATTCTATTCAATTTCAAATGGGGCTAATAACTGTATATATTCTATTCATACTGGTGGTAAATATTCTATAGTCTTCATCCAATCTATGTTTGCTTTTTAACCCTGATCCCTTTGTGCTACCTTATTTTTGCCCTGTGATGTTGAAGGTTTCAGCCAGGTTGATGCTATTTTTCTAAAGTTTTACAGATGAAAAATGGTTTTTTGGGGTGTGTTTTGGTTTTTTTTCCCCTGTTTACAACAAACGCTAACTTCTATAGCTCAGCTGTGTTGCTGGATAAAATAGTTTCAATTTATGTGCGTAGCCTGGGCAGCCGTACCGCAAAGAATATAAATTCCCAGGGTAACATCTTTTTTTTTTCTATGGGTTTGCCTAGTTGCACACAGGTGAAGAGAGACAGAGCTGCTTTGCTCAGTGTTTTTTTCTCTCTCTCTGTCTTATTCCTTTTAGAGTGCCATTCTTCAAGTGAGCTGTATTTCTTTCCCAGATGTGTTTCAGTACTTGCAGCATAACGTAAGCCTGGGAACATGTGTGAACAGAGTAGCTTTGGTTTTATTTGGAGCAAATTCATTCAATTCAGTTTGCAATAAGCTTGTGATTGCATTAGTTGTGTTGAAATTGAGTGTGTTTTGCAGCTTGTACATTAGGCAGTAATACCTATAAGGTCAATAATGTCTGATTAGTCATCCTGAGTAGAACACCTTTTGCCCTTCATTTCAGACAGATATGTGGACACTTCTTAATTAAAACATAACATCTTTCTCTGGCCAATAAGCTAATAAAGTAATGATAGCATTAAAAGGTGGACATTGTATTATTAATCATAAAAATAACTGAATGAAATTAAGTGGGAGAAAAGATATATCATAAATTGAATTCAAAGGAAAAGGCACTGTGCTGTATTTTGGCTAGATCTGACATGCTTTGAACACAACCTCCCTCCACAGACTCCACATAAGCTTCAGAATTGCTACTGACGAGGAGAAAAAAGACAGGCAGTATGAAGCTAAGTATGTTGCATAAAGTTAGGTGAAGGGATAGCTGGTATCCCTGAAATATGTTTGCTTTGTCTGCATTGAACTTGAAACTAGTTCTAAAAGCCACTGGAAGAAAGGGTGCTCTTCAGCACAAAGCTTTCCCGCACCTCTTGGAAAAAAACTTTCTCTACTGTTAAAAGGGAAGAAAAGAAAATAAAATAGAAGATATACTCATTTTCAAAAAGCCATGAGGAACTGTAAGAGAAGCAGATGTAGACATATAGGAATGAATGTGTTTGAAATTAAGTTATTTTAGTTTTGGGTTTTGTGGTTTATTCGAATGAAGATTACATGTATGATTTTTTTCTAGCAGGTTTTAGAGAGAAAGAATTAAATCATTTTCAGAGGTGAACAGATGTAGCTTTTCCACTGGTAATGGTTGCTGCTGAGCAGCGTGTTAGTAAAACACATGGTGTTGCTCAGTGTCACTAACTGAGCTGTAGTTTTGCTGTGGGAAGGCATGTGAACATGATGTGAAGCAGTCATTTCCTCTCTGGCATGAACTGACCTTCCAGCATCTAGATTCAGTTTTCAGATGGTCTCAAGGAGTGCTCGCTGGCAAAACCTTTTTAATTGGCTATTCAGCTGAGATGTTCAAGTGCCCTTGGTATATAAGCTGGTCTCTGAGAGTGTTCCACAAATGTGGAGTAATTTGGAAGCTTAGCTGAGTATAACTTGGCGTTTCTGATGAGCAGTGCATGAGTACAAATATTTCTGCTAAAATGCCTGCACGGGATGGCTTTTGAATCCAGGCTGGTTTAGGAAGGAAACTCCAGCAGGTGGGAGAAAATTCCTGTGGGTGCAGTGGGTAATTGTAACTATTAGATTTGTCTTCAGTTTTATAGGAAATATATGACGCTTTCTGTGGCATTTATCTTGGAAAAGTTACATAACAGGTTGTATGTCATTCTAGAATCTGGGAAAAGGTGATTGTGAACTGGAAGATGGGCAACACTCAGTCCATCTGGTCTATCAGAGAATGAAAAGCTGGAAAGACATCTGGAAACAGGACTAGGGATGTGTTTGTGTGGAGCAAAACCTCCTGGTGAAAAGGAAAGGACAAAGATGTGTAAAATGAGTCCATTTCAGCAACAGCAAGAAAAACAACATTTAGTTTCTAGTGGGTTTGTTTTCTCTCTAAAAGAGAAGTCAGGTCTGGGGACAATGAAGCATCCCAATGCATGTGAAAGTTATGCATTTTGTTGTAGTTTTTCATAAGTAGCATTATTATTGTCTATGATAAATCATATCGTATTGAAGAATAGTGACAGGGACATTCCAGGTTTTGTACATAGATGTGCACTTCGCACTTATTCCATTTGGATGGAAACACAGCAATTAACTTGCATATAATATGCTGTAAACAGCTCTCAGCTTGTGTTAGCTGAATCTCCCTTGTAGCTTAATCTGGGGAATATTTTTGGATGAGGATATATTACGGTATACAAAGAACTACAGTGTACAGCATAAACCCAACCATGTCAATGGGCTCTGACTACATGTGATGATATTTAGGAAGATGCTATTTCCCTGGGAGTTATTATGGTGAATGCCATGGATTGTGAGAACATCTGACCCAGTGGGATGCAACTTTGAAAAATATGAATTCCATTCTATTCAGTTTTACTTTTAGAATTCAGTTTTACTTTTTAAATTCAGTTTTACAACTGATCCACTTTGGCAACTTGATCATGCCTATTTCCCTTGTTGTGTTTTCCCTTGTTGCTTTTTTGGTCTTCTACATGTAGATTGCAATCTCATCCAAGCAAGGCTGAGTGTCTCATTCTTTATTTGTAAAGTGTTTAGTGCAATGGGGTTGGTTTGAAGGAAAAAGCTAATATGAAGTCTAAGAACAATCAGCAGTTCATAGAGTCCTGCCTGACATAAAGACGTTCAGCTTCTCCCCGGGTCTATAGTTCAACCACAGTGATACCTAATACTCCATTGCTCTGCTTGTGTCCCCATCCAATGTCAGGGAATGTTTTTTTTTTGATCCCAAGAGCCTGAGAATGTTGTTTCTCATAGACAAAAGTTCTGGGCTCTCACAGCTTGCCAGCATACTTTAGTCTTCTTTATGATATGTATGATCTCTAGTGTATATTGCAACCTCTTCTGGCTTTCACACATGCCTTTTTTTCTTTTATAGATATTTTATGGTTGCTATTGTACCTATTGTCTTGGAAATAAGCCCTATGCACAGAGGAAGCATACGCTAATGAGAATCAAACCACTCAGAATCTTGCTTCATTGACTGAGAATAAGTTGCATAAATCCTGTATGAAATCAACATGGATTCAACATTTCTTCTTGTGACTTCTCATACAATCTTCTTTAATGGACACATATAGTGGAAACTTACTTTACAGAATGACAGGTAAATTTTACTGTAAAAAAGAAAAATAATCAATTCCCTTCCTTCAGTATTTCTTTTAATAATTTTGGACATCATATATCTTAACAAAAAATGTTCCCAGCCACTGTGATTAACATGCAAAGCTCTTTCTTAACAGTATTCACTCTTATTTTAAAAATGACACTGAGAGCTTAGAAGCCCTTGTTCTTAATTTTTAAACCCACTAATTTCATTGTGTCTGACACAAAGCAGAACATCTTTGCCATAATTACTGTATAAGTTATTTTTTTCCACAAAGTTGTAATTTTCATAAAATAAGCTAGACTGCTTCAATTATGTAAATCAAATATCTAGAGAATATAATGACTTCATTGGTGAAACACAATAGAACTTAACAGAAAGCCAGCAGAGAGAGGGAGAGAGTGATGGGGAAAGCAAAAGCCCAAATGAGGATGTTTTTTTCAATTAGAACTGCAGCAAATTCTCTGCCCTGCTGGTAAACTGGCTCCTGCAGCTTCTAACTCTGCCAGATTTGCTCTTCCCATGGTGCCAGAGTGTGACCATTAAGACTGGAAGGAAGTCTAGGCTAAAATGAAAGCTGGTGTCGGGAAAGAGTGTCTGAGAAAAAGCTGTTTTGCTTCTGTTGTTATTTTTGCTTGTTTTGTATGATCAGATTGGAGACAGCTATGCAAAGCTGAAGTAACACTGATGACTTGTATTATGAACTCACCAAGACTTTATTTTAAATCCTAATAGTTGTGGGTTTTATTTTCAAAATCTTTTTTTAGCAGGTGACATATTCAGCACACACCTTCAGTGATCTCTCCTCAGTGACTCCAATTCTTTTTCTAAGTGTACAGGATTCATTCTGACAATTCATTCTGAAATATTTCTTTTTCTATTAGTCAACATTGACTTTTAATGTGGCATAGAGCTTGACTAAGTTCTTCTGACAATTTACTTTGCTTAATTAGAGTTCTGAAGTTCTCCCAGCTTTTGCTAGTTCTTGGCTAAAATCAGAGTGTAGAAAATCACACAATCAAAGAATGGTAGGAGTTGGAAGGGACCTCTGGGGATCATCTCCTCTAATCCTCCTTCTCCAGCAGGTCACCTAGAGCAGGGTGCCCAGGATCCTTTCTAGGTGGGTTTAGAATCTCTCCAGAGAAGGAGATTCCACAAACTCTCTGGGCAGCCTGGTCCAAGGCTCTGGCACCCTCATGGCAAAAGTTTTTCCTCATGTTCACAAAGAACTTCCTGGGTTCCAGTTGTGCCCTTTGTCCCTTGTCTTGTTGCTAGGCACTACTGAAAAGAGACTGGCCCCATCCTCCTAACATTAGCTCTTCAGGTATTTTTAAGCATTGATCAGATCCTCTCAGTCTTTTCCAGGCTAAACAGCCCCAGGTCTCTCAGGCTTTTGTTGCCAAAAAGATGTTCCAGTCCCCTAATCATCTTTGTAGCCCTCCACTGGGCTATCCTCAGTAGTTCCCTGTCTCTCTTGAATTGGGGGGCCCAGAACTGGACATTACTCCAGATGTGGCCTTCTTGGCTACGAGAGCATATTGCTGGCTCATGGGCAACTTGTTGTCCACCAGGACTCCAAAGTCCTTTGTGGAGCTGTTTTCCAGCAGGTCAACCCCTAACCTGTACTGGTGCAGGGGGTTACTTCTCCCTAGGTGCAGGACTCTACAATTGCACTTGTTAAACTTCATTAGGTTCCCCTCCATCCAGCTCTCCAGCCTGTCGAGGTCTTGCTGAATGGCAATGCAGCTCTGGTGTGTTAGATACTCTTCCCAGTTTTGTATCATCAGCAGATTTGCTGAGGGTACACTGTTCCTTCACCCAGGTAATTGATAATATGTTGAACAAAACTGCACCAAGTACTTGTTTCTTCAATCTCAGATGCCTTAAGCATCCTATCCTAAGATTTTGTTGGTAATACTTTTCTCCTGCAGTACCTTTCTTGTTTCAGTCTCTCACTGTGATATGTTATTCCTATGTGGATAGAAAACCTTCAAAACAGTTATGGCTCCAAATCTAGTGGAAAAAACAAAGAAAAATCAGCCCTGTCCATCACTAAAGTGGTTTTCATCATCTTGGTCTAGCTATCCCACTCCTCCTCTTGGTCAAGCAATCCCACTTAAGCTATTATTTTTCCCTCCTTCACCTAATCCTAATTAAATCCTTGCTTGTTTTTCATAACCGTGCTTCCTCAGTTACCTCTTGCAAAGCAGTTGTGTTCTTTACCAAGGGAAAGTACTTTCCATGTGGCCAAAGCAGCTGAAGAAACCACTGTGCTTCTCACAGGGAGATGCAACCAGTAGTACCTGACATGATAGGATTAATGGCTGTTCCATATAAGAATAAATGTTTTGTGGGCAAAGAATCACAAGAGGATGATATTTACATTAGTCCTGCTTGTAGGTTAACTGTGTTTCACTTAGTCTTTTTTTGGGTGAAACTTAGGAATATTAATTAGAAATTTTCTTTGCATATTCCCTTACCTTGGTGGCTGTGCTGAAATATGAGATTGCTTGTCATACTTGGTTGCTGAATCGTACAGAGACCAAATGGCTTTGTGTAATTTTTGGTTCTAGCAGCATAGTAGAGAGCAAACATCAGAATCAGACTGTAATTGCTGACAGGTAATCATCTTTCTTGCCTTGGTATTGTAGGTCAGTTCAGGTTGTGGCAGACGTGGTTTGCGAAGATTGAAAATGATTGTGCATGACATAAGACTGAGAGAAAGAAAAATAAGAAGAGAAACAAATTAAATATAACTGATACTTATGTTTTGTACATGTACCAGCAGCCATGAAGCACTCAGGTGCTGGAGAGAATAACATGAAGATGTATATTTGCACATATATTAATTTTATATTTTCTGAAGGTGGTAAGTTAGTGACCTGATATTGTCCTTTGCTAATCCACAAGACATTTTGCAAGGCTTGCTTCCAACTACATGGTTTTATTATCGTGGTTTAAAACTGTGCGAAGGACTATTTCAGAGAAAGTTTTCCTAATAACACAAGCATTCAGCAGTATGTGTTACCGCTACTTTCTGCAGGAATTGTCAGCAAAGTTTGAATTATTGTCATTATTACAAAACAGGTTGTAATCTCTCATATATCTGAATTTCCAATAGAGGGAATATTAGATCCTGGTTATCCTACCATAGAAGAGGAAAAAACCCCACCACTTACTTGTATGCACAAATCCTATTGGAAGTAATAGGTGTAATTCTGAAGGATACAGAGTGGGATTTGACTGTACTATTGCTGCAGAACAGCTGCAACAGAAGATAATTATTACTTCTTCCCTATCAAATGAAGCTTTGGATACAATATTCTTGTCTTTGAACTCCTTTAAACTCTATCAAAAACAAGACCAAGCTAAGCAGACCATAATTACTCCATTTACCACACACAGTTTCATCTGATTTGCTATAGACATCTGTAGGAGAACCTTCAATTACAGCACAGATAACAAGGTTGTATGTATTGTAGCTGAATCTAAGTACCAAAGGACACATAATAACAATTGAGGAAAACTCACAACAAAATACTGTTCTGCTGATCTATTTGCCCTGATAATCTTGTCTCACCTATATATGGTTGTTATCATGTTTCAACTAACTAAAACTGTGAGAAAACAAGATTTTAAAGGACCAATCTTTTTCTATTTAAGAAAGGTATAAAAGTATTTTGAAAAAAAAAATGTCCTGAAAGAACTGCAAGTGAATAAATCAGCAGAGAGAAACAGTTACACAGAATTCTAGATGCTACTGTTCATTTCAAGAAGTCCTGTAGATAAAATAAGAAAATAATATTTCAGCTATGAGAGAACAGGGGGAAAGATAACTCACGTTTGACTCGGGTATAATGACAAAAGATGGGTGAAGCCGCAGCTTCGTTTGCAATTTTTCCTGTTATCACTTGGGAAATTATAAAAATTAAGAGTTTATGGGATTAAGTGAGCTCATAGTAGCAGTCCATTTCATGAGGAATCCAGCAAAGTCCTTCACCAGTATCTCATATCTGGATGGAATTTTATGCAATCTTTAACAGTGTAGAAACTCTTAAAAAATCTGTGAAAACAATTTGTCATCATTAGTGACACATAAAATCAACTCTGGACAGCTTTAGTGGTCTGCTCATAAACCCTGAACAGGTAGGACTCAAAACCATTGACCTAAAGACTGGCACACTGGAAAACCTGCTGGACTCAGAAAATGTTTTGTTTATTTTTTAAGTTGGAAACCTTTGGACATTTGGATTTTCCAGAAGAGGAGCTTCAGGCTCAGCACAGTTTTCACACTCATTCTGCCTGTTCTGAATGTTAGACTTTCAGACATGACAGAATTGCAAGGGATTGCTACTGATCCTTTATCTTTCTTCAGATCTGTATAAAAGCATTCCCAAGTGTTCCACCTGGTGGGAATATTAAGACTGGCAGCTTTAGCAAAGCTCTGCTCTGATAATCACAATGAAATTATCTTCCTTATTACATTTGCACTCTGCAATAAAAGTTATCCTCTTTCAGGTTTACAATTGTACTTAATGTCACTATATTCTTCACCGTTTCCTACAGCCTGCATTTTCTTAGACATATATTATACAGTTTAGCAGCAGACTTGATCGAGTAGGATTGTAGTTGGACTAGATTATCTTAAATGTCTTTTCCAACCTAAACAATTCTATTATTCTCTACATAGCATTATTGTTGGTCTGACACTCTGTGGTTCCTACACAAAAAAATTCCAAATCAGTTAGGAACAAATCCTGAAAAGAAGAATAATCTCCTGGAAAGCATGTTCTATTACATCTGGTTTTACTTTATTATGAAGAATTTTCACACATGCATGTACACACACAAAGAGAAATAGATTTGCTTTGTCAGAATATGGACTTCTGCTCTGAAATAAAAAAGAGAGAGGATGAATATACTCAGAAGAATTGGTAACCATTTATTTTCCTTTTTCCTTTAATATTTATGCATAAAAGGGACTTGTTACTTCCTAGTCCATTTTCTTTCTCTTATCTGGATCGTGCAGTGAAATCGTAATAAAAAGGAGAGGAAAAAAAAATCCAGCAAAGATAATCAGCCCCTTTTACTGGCTTTGGGTTTCTATCATTGCTGAATACTTAAGAAAATTTGTGTTTACTGTCATAGCCTCAGGAGAGGTGCAGTTTATTTCCAAAAGCTTCCTGCAGGACAACTGTCGTATAATCCTGCTCAAGCGTCCTTCAATACAGTGTAAACAACATAATGCAGGAGATTTATTACAAAATAGCAACACTGAACTGTTGTGATTTCCGTCTATGTAACAATCTTGAGGCTTTCTAAGGTCACACATCAAGCAACTTTTTATTTTGCTTGCAATAAAAAGTGAGTCCTGGGACTACCCAAACCACGCTCTTCGTATATAAAGAATCATGCTCTTTTGCACAGATTCTGCTTTCAAATGAGGTTATTTTAAATGTCATAATTGAACCAAGTAAATGTTCCTTTAGCTCGGTGTCCTGGTTCGGCCAGGACAGGGTTAATTTGGTGCAGCCAGGCTATTCAGTACCATGCTGACATCATGCCCTGGGGCCAGTTCCAGTTTGGGGGCCGGGGGGGGGAGGCGACTTCCGGTCTGTGATCGGACCATCTGCTCAAGGAGCATCTCTTTGTCTATCTCGTGTCGCTTATTTGTAGATTTCTTTCTTACTGTTGTTACTGCTATCGTTACTGCGATTGTTTCTTATGCGTCTCTGTATTAAACTTTCCTTAACTCAGAAAGGCATTTTAAAACCTTTTTTTTTCTTCCTCTGCCTGCGGCAGGGGGGAGGAGGGGGAATGTGGGGGGGCAGCAGCAGCTGCCACATGGCTTGGCTGCGACAGGGAGCCACCGCGGCTTTACTAAACCACCACACTAGGAGATAGCAGTCAGTTGATGTCAGAGAGACTGCCTTTGACTGGGATTATGAATGCATCCAGGTGGGACATGGTCCTACTCTTGCAGTTAGTGCAGCTCTTCAGTAAGATGGTCGCATACAAGGCATGTGTCACGGTCGGGCACGCAGAGGTCCGACTACCTCCCAAAGGGAGAAGGGTTGAGGGTAAACTCTGTTTTAAATAAGACATTTTCTCGATTGTGGGTTGGTTTCCCACAGCATGTATGTATATTTTCTTAGCAGAACAGGTGGGACGCATTTTAACATTTGCCCCTTCTTATTTACTGATATCTTTGGGGGCCTATTTTTTGAATTTGTAGTGCTAGAGCTGTGCTTAATTTACCCCTTTGTTTTACATGTAACTCTGAAGAAGGAATTGTGACAAAAAGGAGAGAGAAAAATTATGTTCTGTTTCTTCTCCTTGAATAAGCAATTAAAATACACGTTCTTCACAAAAAACCTCACTCCTCCTCCTGCTCACAGACAGGAACATCTTCAGAGTCAAATGGGCCTGTTTAGAGATGCTTTATAATAGTCTGCTTACTTTATTCCCTCCTCTACTTAATAGTCCATGAAGAACTTGAGAATCGGTGAATGCTGTGTCCTTCTGAAGCCTCTCACTCCCTGTAGCGTAGATCCCTGTGATGTTTCAGCCCTTGACTCTGTCACTATGAACAGCAGATAATAAAATCCAAGTTGCCTTTCTAGAAAAGTCACGGCTTACTGATCTCATTAGGAACACACCTTATTCTTTCTCAGCAGATCCTTTGGCTCTGGCCCTTGAAGCTGTTTGAAATTCTCTGGCAGCTCAGAAGGGAGGCTGAATAGCATGATATTTGTTCACTCCTCATTGCCAGTCTGACAAGTGAACAGCAGTTCACTAGAGTTCAAACATCTGGAAAGCAGCTCACTGCAGCTCTAAGCTGTCACACATTAATAAAACCAATTGTTCTGTCAAGAACATGTTGAGAAGTTTAAAGGAAAAGAAGAGCCAAGGGGAAATGTGCTAATTAAAAGTATCTATATGTAGAGCTGTAGTGAATAAAGGATGACTGATTTAACTTTCTTAAAGGTAAATCTATGTTACAGGATCAGATAGGAACTTTGTTTAGCCTAACTGAAGAGAAGGAGAGGCTGCCACCCCTGCTGGTGTTGAATGACACCTTATTCACTTGATAGTTTCATGGGATGCCATTGGACCCTGAGATGTATTTCTGTGACTGATATTAAAGGAAGATGGAAGGGCACATTTTCAAGAAGGTTCTTCCTTCTACTAATCAGCTTCTGAAAGAGGACAAGCATATCAATCCTCTTTGTTCATATCTTCAAACTCTTTGCTGCTCATTATAGTTAACACACTACACATTTTATATTACACAGAGTATCGATTTTAAAATATGCCTTAAAGAGAGGTAATGAGAAACATGCTATTTGTGTTTCATGGGCAGTTAATACATTTCTATTTCAAGAGATCTAACATTTGCCCCATCACTTTCCAAGTGTCAGTTTCTCTGCTGTTTTCAGATCCATGGCTTTTGTACTGCATTGTAATGCTAATTTTTAAAGAAAAATCCATAGTTTTGTTAGAAAGAGACACAATATTTTAGCTTTTAATTCCATGTGTGACCACTTCTCTTCCTAATAGCTTATAAAAAAATCCAAAAGAAAGATTCTTCTCCCTTTTCTTCAGAGAGGATGAATTCTTTACATCTGGAATAATCTTGTAAAACATGCTGATATCTTAGGAATGATACCAAGCACAGTGCACCCAAGAATTCCCTTGAATTTTGCCCTGCAAGAGTGAGAGATGAAGGTGGGCTCATGCCTTGGATGGGAGTGAGGGATGAGGGAAGTAGGGTTTTCTGCTGTCAGAAGTGGGGAACCCTGGTGCTCACCGCCTTATGTGGCCTGAGATATTGCTTGCCAGCAGCAGCTGCTGGCAGGGATCTTACAAGGGGCATTGAGACCAGGATCATTTTGCAACATGTTGGTCTTGGTGAATGCCTACTGTTCTACACTTAAAGCTAGACCTAGTGTTAAGCAACTAGAAACAACTCTTACACAACGTGTCTGAATAATTTCATGTGGAAAACTGTTGTTTTTTGGAGACCAGAAATCAGCAAGGTGTCTCCAAACCTTGGATCGTGATCTGAAACTCTGGTTTATAGCAACTGATAGGAACGATAATTTTTTGACAGTTGATGTTTTACTTGCAAACAGTTTTATTGGGAGCAAGCTGCTCGTATTACAAATACCAACATAGGACAGTGCAGCTGCCAGGTAGAGACTAAAGGGTAGAAAGACATGCAGTGTAACAAATGACTTGGAGATTTCTTTAGAGGCATAATATGGAAACTTACTTAATTTTTACTGCGTGTTGTACTAGCACCGAGTACCACAGATGTGCCTTCAATAAGCTCTTTTTCACAGATCTTTTTTTAGAAAACCTATTCAAAATAAATATTTCAATTTATTTTATTTTCTCCTTCTCTGTGTCATTAATCTGAGACATGCCATTCAGCCTGATGAGAGATTTAAAAATCCTTGTCCAGATTCCTTTAGACTCTGTGAGTCATAAACCCTCACAGCTGACACCTAATCACAGAATCAAAGAATGGTTTGGGTTGGAAGGGACCTCAAAGATTATCTAGTTCCAACCTACCTGCCACGGCAGAGACACCTTCCACTAGGTTGCTCAAGGCCCCATCCAACCTGGCCTTGAACACCTCCAGGGATGGAGCATCCACAGCTACCCTGGGCAACCTGGGCCAGTGTCTCACCACCCTCAGGGTAAAGAATTTCTCCTTCTAATTTCCAATCTGAATCTCCCCCCTTCCTGTTTAAAGCCATTACCCCTTGTCCTGCCTTCTAAGATGTTTTCATCTTTGTGCTATTTTTAAGGCTGATGAAGTTTGTTTGGAGAGGTCTTAGTGCTAAAAGTAGTGCAGGAGGTGGCCTCAAGTAAAGGTTCATGTTGTCATTTGGCTGGACTCCCTGTTCCAGAGCTGTAACAACTGAGGGATGCCAGAAGCTCTGTGTTGGCTAGAGATGAGCGTGGAAGGCTGTACAGGTAGGACACAGCACTGCCACTGCCAGGTTGTAATGCAGCTGCTAGTCCAGCTTCTGCTCTTGAATTTCAGTTATGAGATACTTTTAACTGGACTAGTCTTTCTGCTGTCTTTCTGCATGTTCAATGGACTGCATGATTGTCTTGCACCTTTGTAGCAGAAGGATGCCTTTGCCTCCTGAAAGGTGCCCTGGCAAGGCAGGAAGACTGGGCTCCTCCAGCCCCTTTTATACATGGCTCTGTAAAGCATGACACAATGTGGTCAGTACTTCCAAAACCTGGAGGTACAACAGGGTTAGTCAGAGAGCAGGCAAAGACACTGCTGCAGGCAGCTGCCAGGCAGAAGCTCTTGCCTTGGAATGTCTGGGTTCTGTTGAGCTGAAAATGCAGTGTAGGAGGCATGCAAATAGATGTAGTGGTTACAATTGGAAAGACTATGGGAGCCAGGTGATGGTGACTGTATGAGTTGGGGGAAACCCACCTCTTGTTGGTAATACACATGGACTTACAGGCCTTAGCCACATGCCTATTTGCGATGGAGCCTAATCTCAAACATTGTGGGCAAGCACATGTTTTACAGCAGTCTAAGTGCCAGTAAGTTCTTGAAGACTAAACGGGGGATTTTGCACAGTATTTGGCTTTGGTAATTAATCCATCTATCCATTGCTGCAGCTGATCCTCTGTGTCCATTCAATAGATTCTTGCTGAATTTCTGGTTGACGGTGAAGTACTTAGATGTGGGTAGAAGCATACAGCTCTTGGAGAGGCTTTTTGTCAGCCTTCCCATTGTAAATCTCGCATGTCTGTTCTAGCATATAAGACAGCTGCATGTGGTGTCTTCACCATGGGCTTTTGAAGGCATTTGAGATGCATGGTGGAGAGACAGCTGGAGCAAGATGGCATCACAGCTGTTTCAGGCCTGTTGGAAAACAGAAGTTGCATGTTTCTTGTGGGGACATCTGCTGCATGGCTAGGAAGTTTCTGTGGCACTATGGTGCGGGTAGCTGGTCAGCTTGTCCCTGTGGCCATCATTGGAAGACTCTGTTGCAGGACAGTGTAGATGCAACCTTGTGTCTTTGTCTACCAAATGGAAACAGCATAAGCTTCCCTATGTTGTGAGAGGAAATGGCTAAATATATCAAATAATATTGCAGATTCTACTGCGACTGTATTTGTTCATAAGCTTCATAAAAACTTGCTACAGAGTAACCCCCATGTTTATTAGAGTGCAGAGGTTAACGTTTACTGTGAACAGCTACAGTTTCTTAACCACCTTAGATTAGTGCTTCCATTTCACTTCAAAACTTCTTTTATCATAGTACCTAAATATGAAGTATCATTTTAAAAGGAGAATTGGAATTAATGGAAAAACATATCAGATTTATTGTATTTCAGTGATCTATTTCTCCTCATTTAACATTGTAAATTTGTTAATTTGAGTTTCATTTCTGCTTCAGTATGGGAGACTTTGAGGAAGTTATCTTTGCTTTATTTGATCCACCAGCTTTAATGCATTTATATAAATCTTAATATGCCAAACTGAACAAAAATGGCACAAAAGTAGTGATGTCTTCAAAAACCATATTGCTAAGAGATCTGTGGCAGACTTTTCTCCAAGGTTTTTCTGTAATAGTTGTATTGGTGCTGCAGAAATTCTCTGGTCAATTATAATTCATCATGGTTTTACGGGGCTATTTTGCCCCTGGGTATCTTTGAATTTTTATGGACTCTCACTCGATACTGTGGTTGTTTACAGTGTTCATCAGTGGAAGTGATGGCAAAAGAGCCTTCCAATACATGGTTCACAATGTTGTTGCATTAAAATCATGTGTCTTCTAGCTTTCTGATGAGCGGGTTTTCTTCAGTGCGACTAAAGGAGGGTATATGATCAAAGTGTTGAGTGTAGGGTAGAAGAACATTGTGGGTGAAAGTTACTCAACAGCAGACCTTGAACACTTGGAAGCCCAGTTCTTCCTTTAACAATAATAATATTGTAGTTGATTATGTAAAGTTCTTCTACTGTATGTGTAAGTCATATTCAAGTGTCCCAACAATTCTTTATTATGCCATGTATATAGCATGCGTATTCCACAGCTTTTGGAGTGTCAGAAAATATATTTAACGAAGTAGCAATGTGAGTTATTATTTAAGACATAAAATGACTATAATAAAAAACTGGGAAAAGAAAGCATGTGAAAGGATGAAATTTATTATCTAGTATATATAAGTGAGCCAATAGAGCATCTTGTAAGAAATCAGTACTGTGAAGGCAGCCTCATCATTTTATTATGAAATTACTCATATTGCCATTCTTGAGACTTAATTTTGCCATACACTTTAAGGTTCTGTTATCCATCATGAATTATTTTAATGCAGAACTTCACGCTATAAATTTGGGAGAGAAAAAAGCTTTAAAGTATGGCCTATACTATATTGTATAGTTGGTTCCAAGTTGAAATATACAAGCGAAACACGGTAAGCTGTTAGTAACCAGTAATAAATTTAATGGATCACAGTAGTTTTAAAGAATTCAGGCTTGGCAGAACGTGTGCTTTCAGTGTCACAAAACTAAAAGGAAAATCATGATTTGGAACCCCAAGAGATCAAAATTATTTCAATCAGCAGGGTTTAAAAACAAATTTATTTGTAGTTTGGGGAAGGGTGACCATTTTGTTCAAAAACTCCATTACATAACTCTTTATTTCTCCAGTATATCACAATGTAGACAAACATATCTCTATGGATTCAAGATTGCATAGGGAAGGCCTGTTAGTAATTGGAATCAGGGAGTCAGATCTTCATCTGGTAAATTGATTCAACTCTGGTGATTTCAGTCTGTGACTTAGAGACCAGTAAAATAATGCAGAATTTAAAAGTTAAAACTTCTACTGCTCTTGGAATTTAAGTTACTCTCCTAATTGTGATTTCCTCTGGCAGTATCGAAATATTTATAACTTCACTACAATAGTTGACTGTTCAGTCTCAGTTAAGGGAAGCTGATAACAGTTTTTTGGATGTTTCCAAATGAAAAGTATCTAAAAGCACATCAGGTGAAAAAGAAAGTAGAAAATGAAGCAGAGATAAGGGACTCAAAACAATTTCAGATCTACATGCTAATATTATGTCCTGGATCTAGTAAGACTGACCCTGCTGATAAAAAGTAAATGGGAAATAGGTTTGCAAAGGCAAATCCAAGAATGGAATTTGGCATGATTATTTTTTAGGAAGTATGTGTGTGTATATATAACTGCCTCCTCACCCGCCACATATTCCTCGCAGACAGGTATCCCATAAAGTTTGACATGCTTCCTATAGAAATTGATGCCACTATTCAAGAGATACAAGGTCATTGTTCATCATTTGCCCCCAAAATAATTTGTTTACACTTTCATTATTGTCTCAGTTTCCTGGCCTCTGCTCCAGGAACTCCAACTCCTTCAGGTTCCTTCCCTGGGCTCACAAGGAGTGAATGTCATCTCTCCAAGGGGAAGAAACTTCAGGTTCTAAAGTCTGTCTTTGTTATGACTCCAGCTGGATAGGTTGATGACCACTAGTGTGCTCTACCATATCTTGATAAAAGGGATTTTAAGCACCTAATGGTGAGTTAGTGCAATAAAAATAGCACAAGATTAAAAGGTCCTCCTCTTACAGAGTAAAGAGATGCATATTTAAAACTAAGTGTCCAACACCACAAATATAAACCATTAGGGGGACCCCCTGTGATATGGAAACAGATATGCTGCAGTATTTTAATATTACTTTCGCTAGAAGTATAACCAAAGCAGTATATCTTACATTTTTAATCAATTTTCCATTTTGCAGCCTTATTTTTGGAAGCAGAGCTGGAGTTCTGCATAGCCATCTCTTCTGTGCTGTTGAATGACCTCCTGGATTTTCTTTACTGTAACAAAAGTCATAAGTAGTAAAGGTGTCATACCTATTTGATACTGATTGGTATGTAGCTGTGGAGCATGTTTTTATAGAGAGGAAAATCTTGACATATTAAAATGTAGGTAGGCAGAGAAAAAGCTCCCCTTACCTGAAGAGTTTGTGTTGTTTGGAGAAGCTCAAATCCAAGCACTCTGCATTTATGCCGTGGCTCCTTGGCTAATACTCACACAACATGCTCAGGCCAGCAAAGATTCTCAATGATGCAGCAGAGCCTGGAATTACCTAGGCTGAAGGATAATTTCTATATATGCTGGGAAAAGGGAACTTAGACCAGAGAAGCTTTAACTTTGTGGAAGGCAAAGCTACCTGAAAGGCTGATGCTGCAGCCTAAGCAGTGTCTGGCCCAGAACTTGGAAGAAGGCCACTCTCTGAAGGACACAAATATTTCTGCTTCCCAATGGCTGCTTTCTTTCCTCCTAGTTGGTGCAAAACTGGTACCTTGTACTGGCTGTCATGGTCCTTGTTACCACTGGGCATGTAAGATACCTTTCTGCAGGGTTTACAAGGTATAATATCATCAGCTCTAGTTACATGGTTAAATTAGGATTTGGATACTTGTGTTTTGCTGTTGGGTTATATCCTCTGTAATTTCTTCTGGGTATTCTGGGATAAACCTATCCCCTTCACTACATCAGTTCTTCAGAAATGGAAATTCCCGGAAACATCAACATGACATCCTACTGACTTGCTGGACATGGGTTATCACTTCTCACCCATTCTTTTTTTGATCTGTTATTTAAACAGTTAATGAGCTGATAAATTTAGGGAGATGCCATAATTTTTATCAATCCTTCAAGTTTTATTGAGTGTTCCTACTTTTATTCACTAATAGAGAGAGGCATCAAGCTTTTCCACGTGATTTTAGTAGCATTTCAGCCTCAGAGATTAAAATGACAGAAACAATTCTAATTGCTAAAAGACACAAGAGGTTCAATAGCCACGAAGCTGATGAAGGGGAGGGATTAATTCAAAGTTTTTCTATCTGCAGAGGGTATGGTGATGCCTTTCCACCATCAGCAATAGGAATGGCCAACTTTAATAAGAAAATAAATAATAATACCAATAATTAAACATTATATGAAGTCTTCTTGTAGCATATTTTCAAAATGTAATCTGCTACAGAGCTCTCTGAAAACATCCACATTCACTTTGAATGTTGAGATTTTTTTTTTGACAGTAGGCAATTTACATACATTTCTAATTAAATATCAAATGTTCTCATTCCCAAGGTGCTTGACAGTTTGTCTTCAGCAAGTAGGGAAAGACACTTTAACAGC
Source organism: Eurystomus gularis (assembly GCA_013400335.1). NCBI lineage: Eukaryota > Metazoa > Chordata > Aves > Coraciiformes > Coraciidae > Eurystomus > Eurystomus gularis. The sequence goes on from VZZY01012771.1 coordinate 30,837, forward strand.
CTTGGCTTGTATGGCATCACAAAATGAATGAAGACTTGAGACACAGTTACAAGCTACAGCTACATTGTTGAAAACACTGTAGTGGGGAAGGCACTGAGCTAAGAAATGACACTGATACAGAAACAAGAGATTATGAAAGTGCTTAGATCATAGCAGTGTGATCTGGGTGTGAGAAAGTGTCTAACCATTAGGGTGATGATGTTTCCAATCAGAGTAGCAAACACAAAAATCTAAACTGATTTAAAAGTGGAGCATAATAAGCTCAGGGTTCCCTGAGAGCCTTACCCAGTCGGGGCCAAACCACCACTAGCGCCCAGCAGGCCCACAGTGGCTGCCCAGTACCAGCTGCAAGGGGCTGGAGGTGGCTGGAGAAGAGTCACGTCCTTCCTCTGGACCCCAAGAGGAACTGCTTTTGGCACTCCTGTCCTTTTTTGGACTGTAATCCTTTGTATTACAAGGGTACCTTCAATAGCAGGGATGGCACTTAGGCACCAGAGGTATCCCTTCCAGTCCTACATTCTTAGGAGCAGTCTTCTCCTCTCAAATCTTAGAGGTCTTTTGGTGCATTCACAATGATCCTGAACATTTAGGAATGTTTTCAAAGGCTTCAGGAGCAGTCAGGCACCTAGTGAGTTTTGCAATGGAAAGCTGATGAACACTCCAGAACAGAACATCTTGCCCCTTACATCACTTCTAGCTGTGAGGACTTTGAGGGAATGATTTAATGTGACAGTGGTTGCATTTTACACCTCTTTTACATATGCGGAGATGACTGTACTGTGTATCAGACAGTAAAAAAAATCTGCCTTTTGTGTGTGCATGTTTAGACAACTACATTTTAGAGCTTATTTATGAAAATTATTTTGTTCTCTTTTGCCTCCAAAGGGGAGCATACTTGGATAGCTTATTGTCATTAAAAACATAAACTGCCCTGAAGGAAAGTGAGGCAAATAAGGTCCACAGAAAGTCAGTGATGGTTATTGTTGTAAATCCCTTTCTTCACCTCTTTTGAAATTTTCTAACCCCTGCCAGAGGCAGTGAAAGGAGTGACCTGAAAGTGTGAGATGTTGATGCACTTGCCAATGGATATATATTTTTTTCAATATTGCTGTGCTGGCATGGATTCAGCAGGTACATAAAATACAATGTTCCAACCATTTCACCCTCCAAGCTGGAGTGAGCTATGTTCATTTTCACTCTCTGCACTCTCTGCCTGCCCTTAGACAGTCAGAGCTTATGTTGCTGTGCAATCTTGAGCTTCTTTTATGAGCTTAGCTGGAATGCTGCTGGGTATCTTTCTTCATTGCATCTTTTTTTAATCTTGGCTTGCAAAATCAGAAGCTCTTTCCTCACTGCACAGATGATTACCTTACTATAGGTAAAGTCTCAGATACCCTGAAGTATCGTGCTTAGGTTCTCACAATACCTTTTTCCAGGGCTTTATTTTCATTACTACACTTGGTGTGCCCTTTTAATTCTTCACTTTGGCTAGTGGTGGGTTAACATTTTTGATGGAGTAGTCGTCAGTCTCTCTTTGATTCTGTTTCTTCTTGTATTTATTCTTTCTACTGCCAGAGAACCAGATGAAAGTATTTGCCCCACTTAGATTCCAAGAACAGAGTCCGCAGTGAGAGGAAAAATGTACAGGACGAATTCCAACAATAACAACAACTATAAATTATGGACCAAATGAGCAGTTTACTTTGCTGCACTGAATCATGATGGTCTGTTGGAACACCTAGTAAAGTGGTTTTGGAAGACTGTGATGTCATCACCCCCTTGTTTTCACCCTTTAAAAAGGCAATTAGAAGCAAACCATAACCTCAGACTTTAACTCTCCTGAATGGAGCAAAAAATCCAAGATCTAAAGTTTGTTATAGGTTGCTACACTGATTGTTGATATAAAGGAAGTCTCAGATGTAAATGAATTCACATTTTATGAGCGAACCTTTTCACTAACTCTTCTTCATCTGTATTTTGAATCTGTCCGGTCTTTTTTAGAAAACAGATTTTTTAGAAGACAGGTTTTGACAGATACAAGCCTATTCAGTGGCCTTTATCATTCTAGAAAGTGAATCCCTTGAAGACATGAATAAGTTTGTTGTTCTTCTCTGGCTTCCTCTTCCACCCTCACTTTACATATGGGAGAAAGAAGTATGGGAAGTTTAAAGAACCTTCTCAAAGTCCCATAGGAGTTTGTTGGTAGGAAATGAACTGATTTTCTACATCCCAGTTCAGTGTTTTAAATGCATGGCAAATCTTTCTCTCTGTTTTCACCTGCTGAGTTATTTTGAAACAATTTTAAAAACCTGGGATGAAGCTTTTCACTTCAGTTGTCCCATCCTCTCAAAAGATTTGTTCTTACTAAGTATCATTGGGATGGGCTGGTTCCTCAGAAGCCTAAAACATCTTATTTTATTGCAGACTGGTCAGTAGGATCTTAAAAAACAAACATTACCTGCGGTTAGCAGGACATGAGGAATCTGACGCTATCTTCCCAATGTAGAAATGATTCGTCAAGCTATGATGGTTTCGACTGGCATTTTTAAAGGAGAAGCCACATTTTGGAAAAATTTAATGTTGAACTCTTGCTTCTTATAGAAGTTTCAAACACAAGCAATGTCCAGAATATTTTAGCCTTGTGCACTTATTTACTAGTAAATTTGTAAGAGATTTTAATAGCCTTTTCATTTACTTTTAAAGCTTATCAGCACACCATATGTCAAAATAAGATGAGGGAAAGTTTCCAAGTCTCACAAGAGCATTTCAGCCAAAAAGTTCATTGGGCTAGACTGTCAATCACGTGACCCAGCCAACTTCCATGATCGATCCTGTACTTCCATATCTGCTAAAAAGGAATTGTAACAATCTTTGCACCTTCCTTTCTGCTGTTGTAAGACTGCATATTCCTTTGCTTGTGATGGCTGATATTTTTGCTGGTTTAACCCCAGCCAGCAACTAAGGACCACACAGTCACTAGCTCCCCCCCATCTCAGTGGGATGGGGGAGAGAATAAGAAGGGTAAAAGAGAGAATACTGGTGGGTTGAGCCAAAGACATTTTAACAGGTAAAGCAAAAGCCACACATGCAAGCAGAGCAGAACCAGGAATTCATTCACCACTTCACATCAGCAGGCAGGTGTTCAGCTATCTCCAGGAAGGCAGGGCTCATCATGCTAGCAGTTGCTTGGGAAGACAAATGCCCTAACTCCAAACATCTCCCCCTTCCTCCTTCTTCCTCCAGCTTTAGACGCTGAGCACGATGGCATAGGGTATGGGGTCAGCTGTCCCAGCTGTGTCCCCTCCCAGCTTCTTGTGCCTGACCCCCACCCTACTCACAGGCGGGGTGGTGTGAGAAGCAGAAAAGGCCTTGACTCTGTGTAAGCACTGCTCAGTAACTAAAACATCCCTGTGTTATCAACACTGTTTTCAACACATCCAAAACATAGCCCTATAATAGCTACTATGAAGAAAAGTGACTCTAGCCTAGCCAAAACCAGTACAATATCATATTAATCTTGAGAAATTATCACATCATAGTGGGCTGACCTTGGCCAGCAGCCATACACCCACTCAGCCTCTCACTCTCATCTTCTGAAGGATGGGGAGAAGGTAAAAGGAAAGTGAGAAGATTTTTAGCCACAGATACAAAGCACAGCACCATATAGGCTGCTGTGAAGAAAGTTAACTCCATCCTGACCAGAACCAGTACACACATTTTTCACACAGAAGTAAGCTGATTGCTTTTCTGTGTATTTTCCATAATACCTTCTTCTGAATCTCAGTATTGAATTGATCACCTGACTTGAATAGACTTCAAGAGTTTGAACTCTGAGGATACTCAGCATCACTGGCAAATACCAATTAATCTAGTATAATTATTTCCAGTGTTCCAAGGCTAAAACCACTCTTCCTTGAATATCATTACTGCTTAATAAATTGCATCCTTTCCTTTTGAACAATATTAAATAATTGCCCCTCAAATTTGCAGCTGAAGGACTGTTCACATTATGCATAATGCCTTATGAAATACTAATGGGAGGCTTTGTGCAGTGTCTCAATGGAATAATTGCTTGTTTAGTGCAACACTTTCACTGAACATATGCTTATTCTTTGCATTTTTTCTTTGCAAAATAGATTTTCTTTTACTGTACTATTTTCAGAAAGATTTCTGGTTTGTAGTAATTGGACCATGATCTAGGGTATTTAATTGCTGAAGCATGAGCTGTATAGCCGCTGTGTCTATTTTTTGGGTTGTCTGAAGGCAGCTTTTATACTTTTCTCTTTAAGATACTTCATGCTTGTATTTTCTGCTCTAAGATTTGCTATGCTTTATCCAAAAATTGGCTCATCAAACCAGTGCTGCACCACCTCGCTCAGAAACCAATACTTCCCGGTGTGGAGGAAGATGAAATAAAGCCAGGGATCATAAGGAAAAACTGCCTTCCCACTTTTTATTACCATAAAGAATTGCAATAGAATTGTTTCTGGTTGGAAATAACCATTCCTAAACTTAAGTAGTTCTAACTATAAAAATCTGTAAAATCTAGATTGATTTGGGCTCCTGTGGAGATTTGATTGTCGACCAGTTTGTGTGCTGGTGGAATTTCAGTTGGCGTACACAGGTACGCAGTCAGGTTCATCAGATGTGATTTTCCCTGCTAAATCTCCTTTGTTCACAGGTAAGCCTGAAGGAATGGAAAACTGCAGTGAGAGGGTGGTGTACTCTGTGTGCCTGCACTGAAATATCACCTTGATGTCCTGGTGGGATGCAGCAGAGGCGCACAACCAGAGTCAGTGTTGGGAAAATGCTTCTAGGTTCCATAGCATGGATGTAGCATCATTGAGCTGAGTTTAAGTAAGTTTTGAAGCAATAGCATGGAAATAACCTGGAATAGGAACTTGAGAATGAAGCTGGCTATGAGAGAACACCTGGGTAGTTTCTGGTGAAGATGGTATTCCTGGTAATTCTCCTAGACCCACACACTGGCTATCAGGACTGCAGAGTTATTAACGAGTAGATTGTGCTATGATTGTATCTTTGTATTAAGGAAGTAACATGTTCAAATTCCCATAAATACATTTTTACTTATTCATATATTTTTCAAATATTGCTAGGAAATGAAGGGCTTAGTGGTTCCCTTTGCCTAAAGCTTAAACTCCTTCCTTTTTGAGAGTGTAAAAAGAGCTGTATGGAATTATGTCCTCTGTGAGCTCATTATAATGTAGATTATTAAATCCCTAATGATTTGGCATGTGGTTCAACAGTTGTTTATTTGTTAAATGTATTTAGGAATTTTCCAAAAAAGCATTTTTGTTTTTCTAGGGGAAGATTAAAAGGGAAAAAATAAACATTGCAGCCCAGATTTAGCAGTAGCCTTATTTATGAGTGGCAATGTGGTAGTTCTGTTTTGCATGGTACTTCAGTTAGAAACTCGCTTGCTAAACTTCTTTCTCTTCACTTATTTTCATTGTACTCAACAAACAGCTTTTCAGCAGTGATGTCATCTGGAAAAAGTGGGACATATTCTGACAATATATTTGCAGTTTGCATCCACATCTTGAAAAAACAATCCAAAACACAATCACCAGTCATTTGTGAAAGTTTCCTGCTGGGATGAGCTCATTGCAGATGCATTTAGTGACACACAGGACACAAAATGTTACAGTTCCACCGAAACCCTTAGAGGTTTAATTCTGAAGTAAATAGTGGGTATATTCTCATTCCACTGACTTTCGTGATTCTTCTTTGTTTCTCTGTAGATAAATATATTTTGATTACTTTGGCAAGTTCAGTATTAAGTAAATGTAAAAGCATCAATGAATAGATTATAGTAATAAAGAAACTACAGATGATTTAGAGCCGAATCCTTTAATTCACAGATCCTGCATTTTAGACAAGCATGCTCCGTTACCTGTATTACAGTATGAAAACATCATTATTATGATATGCTTATATATATATGCCAATAAGGAGGGAAAAAAATATTTTTTTCACTGTCCTTGGAGTATGGAAGGATGTTTTCAAGCTTTAGAAAAGGAAGATCTAAAAATCATTTTCCTGAAGAAGGCTGTCGAAAATACATTTGCTAGTAAGAAAATTATCCAGTGTTTTAACTATATTGTCAGAATATCACAGACAAAAAGGCCAAACATAAATGATTGAGGACATATGATCTGACTTTTCTTCTTTATATGATGTTGTACTCTTTAGCTAGAATCTAAATTTTGAATATATTATGTTAGCATGCTGAAAACAAGATGAATATTTCCATAGGGTGTCAAGGAGCTTCGGAATAAGATTTCTGTAACATGCATAGTTTATGACATTTTAATGAAGAAAACATCCTACTAGATAAACTGAAAAAAGCTTCATTTTCCAGCCACAGAATTTAGCTTAAGGGTGTCTGAAGGTCCCTACAAAACAAGAGAGAAGGAGCATAGGTATTTTTTTTGTGCACGGGCCTGAAATTTAGGCACATCTACAGCTGAAAGTATTTATAGGAGTTTAAACCATAGTGTGAGATTTTGTGTGACTATTTTTGCCCATGAAGGAAGTCTACAATCAGACTTCCATTCTGTTCCTTGGCAGGCTGTTGCTTACACAATGCCATGAAGGTTTTACCAGTTCAGAAGCATAAATCTGATATGAGACTGCCCCGTTACAAATCCTTCTGAGCCCTCCAGATCTAACAGAATGACCTCTTCTTCTGCCTCATTAAAGATGCTAATTCAGGAATTACCCTAATCCCATTGCCAACACACTTAAACAGACCTGAACCATTTAGATATCTAAAATCAAGTTTAATTATCTTTGAATATCTTTAGTACGAAAGTTTTTCTTTTTCAGAATTACTGAAACTTTCTACTTGTATTATCAACTAACAGCTGGTATTCTGTGCTTGAAGCTATAGCGTTATTTTTAAAAAATACTATTATTAATCTTTTTATTATTATTTCAAGGCTTTCCTTTGCCCATCTTTTTTACCCATAAATTAAGATTGACAGAGTTTGTGTCTGATGAAAATCTGAATAAGGGCTTCAAATAGGGAACCAAATTGGTGCAGCAAATGCCAGATTAGTACAGACACTCTGAAAGTACGCTTTGCAGCTAATTACTTCAGCTTTCTTGCATGCAGGTGCTTAGCCCTGGGAAGCATTAAGGGGTGAAAGAGCACTGAAACCAGGGCAGAGTCAGTTGGGAGATCAAAATGTGGAAGTGTTCAAAACCTTTTAAAGAGCTCCAGCCTGGATTTGCTTGAACAAGCGGGAACGTAAACTCTTCAAGAACAGGAAGCAAGATACCTAGTGCTTGAAAACATAGTAGATGGGAGATTATATGGCAGTGTTTGTCTTCAGGGGAAAAGACAAATCACAGAAGTTTCTGAAAACAATCTTCAAAGATTCTCAGCATTTCTCCATTATTTGTACTGTCGTCTATCTGTATCTGATGCTTCAGGGCACGAAAGAATTTGGAATGTTTACCATTGTCCCCGGGAATTTGTTGGTGTGGCTCTGTAATGAGTCACTGGGAAAAGTCTCATTGCCTTGATAGCATGTTAATCAAGCTCTGAGTGCTCAGAGAAGTGGAATACAAGGGACTTGAACGTATTCTTTCTTATAATGTAACACTTCGGTACAAAGAGGAAAAAAGAAAATAACATGGAAAAGATCAGAAACAGATTACATTTTAGGACAAAGAGATAAGACGTGAAAGATGGCTAAAACAAAAATAAACCTAAGTAATTTCCAGCCTGGAAAAGGGCTGTGGCATGTGGCATTCTCTTGAGTTATACACATGCTTAATAGCTTGGAAAATGCCATTAGAAATTGCTATTTTCAGCCTTACAAACTCCATCATCCTAAAGAGGATTATGAGATTACAGTTTTAAAACAACTAGAAGAATGGGTTAAGTCTCAGCCAGTTCCTGTTTTCATTACTATCATTGTCTTGAGGTGAGATTAAAGTTGTGTCATTTGCTATTTCCATTAACCCCTTAATCTGAGAAGTGAGTGTCAATTTAGTTTTGTCAGGTTAATGTCTCAGGGAGTGGCTGTGCCACTGACCTCTGATTTCTTTGTCCTTTCATTTATCACTTCGATTGCTTTGCCACTTTCTTCTTTCCCCCATGTCCCTAGTTAGGCATTTTAGGAATGTGATGTCTTTACCAATATTTTATGTACTGTGGTTCTTTGTATGGTTTGTAAGGAAATAGTGTTTATTCCTGTTTGCTAATGCTAAATCTACACCGTCCTTGAGCGGAAGGGATGAGAATGACTACAGGATGACCACACATGGGGCCACACATGGATGCAGATGATCATCCTGCTGCTGTTGAACATCCTGCTGAGTCCCTGGGCAGTCTGGCAATGTGAAATTTTGTATTCTTCCAAAGCTGACTTCTGCATTCACCAAACCTGTCATAGATAATGAAAGGTCAATTAAGGAAAATTTACTAAAATACGTTTCCTGCAATGGAAAAAGGTACTTTCCTTGCACTGACAAAGGTCATGAGGGGAATACAGAAGTTATCTGACCTTCTGTATGACTCTATCCTTAGGAAGAAGAGGAAAGAACAGCTTTGTTTTCCACAGCACTCATTCCAGATTGTAATCTTATGGCTCTCCTTGGCTCTTATGCCTGCCTTCTGTGGACTGGGACAGAAAGTCCAAAGCAGAAGCCAAAAAAAATAAATGTATTTAGAAAACCTGGTGGAAGCAGTTCTCCATGCAAAAGAATAATATAAATGTGTTACAGTTTAACAAGTTACTGAGACAAAAACTCTGGAGGTAATTCAAACAACCAGCAAGATGACATCCTAAGGGAAGTGAAGTACCTAAGGGAGTGACAGGAGGAAAAGGTTTTACGAATTCCACTAATAAAACCCCTTACCACTAAAGGACAGCAATACGCCACTTGCAAATCAAAATTTTTTTCAGACTGAAGGACATACTGGAGGGAAATGCCTAGCAAAGTGGAAAAGAGCAAGGCTTTGCTTTATATATTAGATATAAGGCTTCAATTTTTTAACATGAAGAATTCTTTCTCTGCTTTTGCTTTTCCAGAAGGATCTGAGGTATTTTATCTAAGAACACTGCAATAATAACAGCACCAGGAACACTGTTTTTGTCTGTTACTGAAGAAAGCAAAATAGAGGAGATGTCTGCCTTTCATTTGGGGAAATAAAAGGATGAGAATGGTGCTCATGTGTGCTTTAGGTGCACCTGCTGCTGCTGAGGTGATGCAAGTGCACACATTAACCCTTTGTGCTTGCTTGTTTGACAATGAGCTTCCAAATGCATCAGACCCTGTGATGAATTAAAACTGCTATCTGCTTATATTTACATCAGGTACCTAAAGAATGCAGGGCAGCTAAATCAGGAAATGGCAGGCACAGAGGATACCTGGTTGTATTTTTCTGTATTTGACAGCATAAAGAATCTTGAGATCATCCTCACTTCTCTGCGTTACCACTGAAGGACCACAGGCAGCTGCTTGTTTAGCTGCATTCTTGTCTAAAAGTGAGGATGCAGGAGTGGGAGGGAAAGAATAAGAATGAAAATGAATCAAAAATCAAAATGGTGGGCTTAAAGCACTATAGGTACTCCCAACAGAGGGAAAATAAAAGCAAAAAGCCAACATACATTCATGAATATCCATGTGCACAAAGGAGAATTAAACACATGTAAGCACATCTTTATAGCTCTTTCTCTTCAAGATGAGACAAGAAATAAACATGAAGTGAAGAAAAAGACCAGAGTGTGCCATTAACATCCTGAAATGCTGTGAGTGGGCAAGATTCTTATGGGGCATAAACAAGTTCTTTAAGCACAAGGAATGTTTTTATGAGCTAGATGGAACCAAAAGTGGCAGCAGCAATGACAGCAGATGTTTTACTGTGCTTTAAAGTGTGACTACTGCAATGTCATAAGACTGAAAATACTTGTCTATACGGAGTCTACAGCAATGTGCAAATCACACTCCCTTGAGGCAATCACTCTTACTAATTTATCTTGAGTCACGTGGGTAGTAATTATACTCGTCATGTGTATTAATCTTTTATCCTGTTGGAAGAGAAATTCTACCTTGTACATTTCTGTGACATGCTTATAATGAAAAAAATCTTCTGTACCACATGCTTCTTTGTGCTGACATTCTGCAGAAAATATCTAGTTCAGTTGGACAGAAGTTAATGTTAATCTCCAGCTCCAAAGCACAAGTCTACTGAGTTATAGAAGAAAAGTATGAAAAGGCCAATACTAGGTCCCACATCTTCTGGGAAAGGTTGTTTACTGGTGTAATACAGGGACCTGGTAAATAATATCTCAGTTATAATAGCTGTCTTTGAGATGAGAAAGTGAGCCACTGCAAGTTGCTTATATCAGCTTCCAACACGGTCTCGTGGCTTTTCGCTAGTTTAATACTACACAGAAAAGGAATTTTAAAAACATGTCATAAGTGATGGCAATGAAAAGATCACAGCAATCTTTTCACTGAGGCTTTGGAAGAGTTTGTTAGCATTTTTTGTGTTTCATAATACCACATAAGCTACTAGGAACTGCTTTACTCACTTCAGTCACTGGAAAGCTCTGGAGCTGATTTCCAGTGATTTTTCCCAGCTTGACACAATGTACTGACCCCTGATTCCTGAAGCTCACTCAGCAAAATGCTGTCTTCTACGTTGATATAAACTCTGCAAATATACAGCTGCTGCAGTAAGAAAGTAATTTTAAGTGATGGGCAGAAATGCCAGGAGGTTGGAAAGGTTTTTGTGGCACTTGTGAAAGTGAGTGAGGAGCCAGAAAGGAAGTTGCAGCATTGCAAGAGGGAGTGGGAACTGAAGTCACAGAGGATGGTGAAAGAGCTGAGGCATTAAATGAATACTTTACAAACAAGAACACTAGAAGATGTGCCAGCTGAAACTGGCTGCTGTATTCACTGTCACGGTTCACTTCAGAGCTAGTGAGGCACAGATATTGAATAAGTTAAGAGAAGTGGAAATCAACAAATCATCCATGCCACGTGCAACCTTGAGGCTTTAAAAGGAGACTGAAATAGTAGGCTGGTCTTCACTCAGCACCTACAAATGCCAAATTCACAAATAATGAAAAAAGAGGAAACTACTATAAACCAAATACCATAAAATCTTAATTCCAACCATGTAACTACAGGAAGTCCCTACCAAGTCAGATTTGACATTTGTTTCCCCTAAGTGGAGGATTTTATTTACATGTTTAGCTCAGCACGTTCCACTCACATGAAATGTGTTTCCATATTCATGCACATTTTAAGATTTAAGTGAGCCTTTCTATAGAAAGCATCAGAACATGTTGCTTATAGTGAGCTTTGTGACATATGCCATATGATACATGTTGCGTCAGGTTATGGAAGGAGAAACTGAATTAAACAGTGGGGAAGTGGCTCCATCATTCTCTTGTGATGTTTTATTCCTTTTTTGTTTTTCTTTTTCTTTAGTGGGGAGGGAGAGGGGAGAAAATCAAGGAATCTGTCTCAGAAGCCTATCTGCCATTTCCTTGCAAGGAAAGATATGCTTTGTAGGAATGATCCTTGTCACCTGTGGCACTTCCCTCATCACACATGTTTTTCCCAAGAAAAAGCCCCGTATGATTCCTCAGTTCCTTAGTGACTCTTGCTAAGCAGAAACAAGCAGGTGACCTACTCACCACTTTCATAAGATATGTGAGTCTATTATATGTAGCTGTCCATGGTGGCCTGGCAGATCCATCTCTTCTTCCTTTTTCCATTTTATTTGTCTACATGCAATAGTAAGCCAAATCATCCTTCATTCAAATGCCAAAGGTACAGTAAGATGTCCACCAAGGAGCTGTATTTTAATATATCTTGAAAGATCACATCCCTTGTTGATTTTAACTGCAGTAAGAAGAGGGCAAATTAATATGTAGCCACATAAGCAGCAGATGCTGCCTGAAAAATAAATACAGCAGGAATTAGGGTTTTATGCAACTCAAAGGAAGGCATCGGAAAGCACCACTGTATACAGCAGAGATTTACTTCTGGTCTGAGTGGCCACAGCACAGCTAATTAGAAACATTCTTCTTCCTCGTATTGCTATTAATCTTGTAGTCCTTACTTACACTAGCAGGATCGCTCTTGTGAATATGAGCTGCAAGATAAGGTCTGTAATTGAAAACTGGCTCAACCACAGAGTTCAGAGGGTTGTGATCAGTGGCACAGAGTCAAGCTGGAGGCCTGTGGCCAGTGTATTCCCCAGGGATCAGTACTGGGTCCAGTTGTGTTCAATATCTTCATCAACGACCTGGATGAGGGGACAGAGTGTACCGTCAGCAAGTTCACTGATGATACAAAACTGGGAGGGGTGGCTGACACACCAGAAGGCTGTGCTTCTACCCAATGAGACCTAAACGGGCTAGAGAGCTGGGCAAAGATGAACCTCATGAAGTTCAATAAGGACAAGTGTAGAGTCCTGCATCTGGGGAGGAATAACACCAGGCACGAGTACAGATTAGGGGTTGTCCTCCTGGAAAGCAGCACCATAGAGAAAGACCTTGGAGTCCTGGTGGATAGTAACTTATCCATGGGGCAGCAATGTGCCCCTGTGGCCAAGAGGGCCAATGTTATCCTGGGTTGCATTAAGAAAACTGTGTCCAGCAAGTCTAGGGAGGTTCTTCTTCCCCTCTGCCCTGGTGAGACCACAACTGGAATACTGTATCCAGTTTTGGGCTCTCCAATTCAAGAGAGACAGGGATCTACTCAAGAGAGTCCAATGGAGGGCTACAATGATGATTAAGGGACTTGAACATCTCTCCTATGAAGAATAGCTGAGAGAACTGGGGCTGTTTAGTCTTGAGAAAAGAAGGCTGAGAGGGGATCTTATTAACGTCTATAAAAATCTGAGGGGTGAGTGTCAAGTAGAAGGGGCCAGTCTCTTTTCCGTGGTGCCCAGTAATAGGACAAGGAAAAATGAGTATAAGCTAGTACATAGGAAGTTCCACCTCAACATGAGAAACTTCTTTACTGTTAGGGTGATGAAGCACTGGAACAGGCTGCCCAGAGAGATTGTAGAGTCTCCTTCTCTGGAGACTTTCAAAACCTGCCTGGATGCATTCCTGTGTGGCCTGCCTACAACCACTGGTCTCCTTGCTCCTACCCATTCAGTCATGAAATCATGGAATGCTATCAGATTAGTCAAGCATGATTTCCCCTTGGTAAATCCATGCTGACTACTCCTGATAACCTTCTTGTCTTCCATGTGCTTAGAGATGACCTCCAGAATGAGACGCTCCATCATTTTTCCAGGGATGGAGGTGAGGCTGACTGGTCTGTAGTTTGCTGGATCTGCTTTGGCAGGGGGTTGGACTCGATGATCTCTAGAGGTCGCTTCCAGCCACTAAGATTCTATGGTTCTATAATTCTATGATTTCTGCTTCAGATTCAAGCTCACATATGTGATGGAAGGATGATTTTTGTTGTTGTTTCATGTTGTATAAAAGTAAGCAGACCATTTTCACACAAGAAAGTACTGTGCCTGTAAGTCATCACTGAACTTCTTTGAGTTAAAATAGTTACTGTTAACTTCCATTGCACAATTCCTTTTAGAATAAACATTAATGATAAAGTACAAGACCAGTTTGGTGCCAGAATCAGCCATAAAAGAAACAGATATACCATGGTAAAATCCAAACAAAGCATTTTCTGTTTGAAATGCTTTCAAATTATTGCATAAAATTTAAACTCTTTATTTTAAAACCTTTTAGTGAAATGAAAGTGTTTATTTTTCATCAGGAGACACACATTTCCAGTCCAAACTGAGATTTCCACAGGAGATGTGTTTTCATTTCAAAAAGCTGCTGTTCTTTTCCTACAATATTTTAGTCAATTTATTTTCACAGCTCTAGTAATGGAAAAATGGTGAGTGCTTTTCTGAAGCATTTCTGTTTTCCTTAACTTTGCAAATTTGTAGGAGAAAAACTCAAGAGTAAAGGGAGATAGATATATATATTTATGTATATAGTTATATACAGCTGATACTTTCTCTCTCTGATTATACCGACTTGTCTTTGGTGAATCATCCTAACTGTTCTCTAGGGGAAACAGGATAAAAACAAAAGATAAGTACAAAAAGGGAAGTTTCAGTCATTCATTGTCTTTTCTCCTGCCCCTTTTCCAAAAGACATTAATTTTTAAACTAAATATATAATCCAAAGGAGGAACAGAAGAGATACTTACATATAGATACATAAAGTTTGAACAGTCACATTATTCTTCAGACCTTTTGTGTTTATAGTACATTGTTGTACCTTGTATTATATGGGCCAGTAATAGCCGTGCTCCAAATAATTCGTGCGTCTTGGTTAAAGATAAGGTAAAAAATCACTAATATGCCTTTTTTGCTTGAGGTGAGGATTTTTGGATTAGAGTACACAAGGGTTTTGTATGTTTGTATGTTTATGTAATTTTTCAGCAATTTAGGTAGGAGTTGACTATCTGCACTGTTCGTAGGCCTAGGACTTTTTTTGTTGGCAAAATTTGAGACCATTTTCTTCCTACTCATCAAAGAATAATAAGGAATGTTAAAAAAAGTACCTTTTTAATAGAGGATAAAAATTCTCTATGCTTTACTTTTCCAAAGTCTGTCTGAGCTTTCCAATTTATCGGCCTGACAACTCAGCCTTGTTTCACTTTCTTCCATGGGATAAACAAAAAAAAATTCTTTAAGGTGATTGTTTTGCTTGGCTTGTAATTAAATGGAATAATTCTTGAAAGCTTATAGTCTCTTTTCTGCACTCCTTCCTCTTGCATATGAGAAGCAGTTTTGAACAGAATAGACTGATCCTGGGTGGGCTCTATCAGCCCGACGCCGTCTTCTAATGCTGTTGCCTTCAAGTCTCTCCCATGAAATGGTACCAGTGCTGAATGTTTCTGTGCAGCAATATTTAGCAATCAAAATCCATCACATAGAATTTCTATGGGCAGAATGGTATTTCATCCAGAAAGAATTATGCTAGCCTTTAATCTGATTTGCTCTCTGGGTTTAAAGAAATTTCACATGTAGAGAGCAACTCTATCCATTTATAATATATCCAACGAAGAGGCCGTTTTTGCTGCTCTCGTCTCTCATTTGGCTGTAGGCTCAGCTGCTGAATCCTCTAAGTCTGTAAAATGCCAACTGCCTGGTTCTTTACTACTCACTTCCCAGGAAAGGATTTCATACAATTCTATAGGATTTAACTCATAAATTGTCATGAAAAATGCTGAAAGAAAAACAAGGGCATTTCTCTCTATCTCTATAAAACATATGACCATGTGAAGAGTGATATAAAGGTTTTATCTGTATAATTCTGGAGTGAATCATATTTTTAGAGATGTTATTGGCATGATGAATCTACATTACCTGTAAGGAGTAATGTTACAATGAAGGTGTGCATTTGTCAGCCTGAACAAGTGATAAGCCTATTATATGCTGTCTTACTTTTATTGTTTGTTGGAAATGTGGCAGTCTCTACAGGTCTTGGTAGAGATGAACAAGCATGAATTAAGGGGTAGTCCATGGCCATAAAGAGCTTATTATCTAAATTAGTAAGGCTTAGAAAGGGAGGAGGAGGATTATCATCTCCATTTTAAAGACAGAGCAGACTTGAGACTGCGAGGGATGTAATAACTCGTCATGTTTTTGCACAGTGTGAACATCAGAGCCACTCTCGTGTTCCATTGTGCATTGTGCACAAAAGCTTTTAAACAAAATACCAGATGCTCTGGTTGCTTTCATAGTTATATGCATGCCTGTAAGAAAAAGTAATGATTTACCAGAGTATGAATCAAAATACAGCGATAGTATCAGTGAAGTTTTAATATCTGCTAGTGAAATCCCCAAATATCTTTTATCAGCTTTGTAGACTTCTTAGTTTCTTCCACTCTTAATCTAACTTCATGTTTTGGAAAGCTGGAAGCAATTGCTCTATAATGATTTATCACAATTGCTTCTGTCTCAGTGCTCTACTGGTTCTAGTTACTGGTTCATAAACCTAGAAAGGCTTCAGGGATGCATGCTACCCATTTCTGTTCAGAGAAGTAAATAATTGCTTATTTTGAAGGAAGAATGAAGAGGAAGGAATTACAGTTTATTGGAATGTCAGGCATGTTACAGAAGTAGTGATTTTTAAAAACTGTATAGGGGAATTTCATGCTTAATGTGGAGGATATCAGTGCACTCTTCTGTATGAGCTATACAGCAGCAGAAAGAAAAAATTTTATAACCATATTGTAGCTGCTCAGGCTGCTCTTAAGCAACAAAAAGCACCAAATTAAGGAAAAGAATCAAGTGCAGGATCTACAGAAAGACGTAGATGTAACTGAACACTCAAACAGATGAGTAAACCCATGCACAAATAAACATATGCACAAGTACACAAATACTTTTGTTGGTGTTGTTTCCTCTCATCTTAGGCTGTATAAAACTCCACAGAAGTCAATATTACCTCAGTAATACCTAAGACTATAATCCCCTTCCCAAATATTGTTTTATCTCAGCTTGAAAATTAGTAGATGGGGTAGATGGATTCACATATCAAATCCTGACATCACCTTGAGCTCTATAACTAATGGAAGATTTGCTCAAAATAGTGATTAGTGATAAAAAAAATCCATCAGTGGAGATTTTTTAAATTTTAGTACTAGTTTCCCCAGCATTAATTTCAGGATCTGTAATCTCATATGTTTTCAGGATTTGAATAAACTACATGAGAGAATGGCTCTACCCATTTATAAGATTAACTGGGGAGAAGAGGGTATGGCTTTTTTTTTCACAGAATGGGCTTCCACAAATAATCTAAGTAGCTGCTGTGTCACTGTGGCATAGTATGAACTGCCTCAAAGGCTGTCTAGCAGGTAAGGTGGAGGGAGTTTTCTATGAACTAGTGAGGCAAAATTATGCCTGGGATCACAAATTGCTGAATCCCATACCTGAGATTTACATAGGGGCGTAAATCACCTTGAAAAAAGTTAAAGATTTTGTTGCCTATTATCACTGTACAGTGAGGCACAATATCTATTTTGGAGCTGAAGTACAGGAATTCTTCCTAATTCACTATGCTGCTAAATAAAACAGATTAAATTAAATGACCCTTTGTCAGAGAGTGATATTAATGAGTGCTTTTGCTGTGAAGTAGACAAAGAGTTCTTGCACTACCCTTCCTCTGGTCTGAGCTGGAGAAGCCAAACCTGGGAGCAGCATCATCTGCAAAAGCTTTTGCTAGACTTAGCTCTGGAAAGCCTGGGATCTCTAGATCCCGTTACACAGCCCCTTTTTGAGATCAAAGAGACAGAATGTAATTATTCACTTACAATACTGCTTTAATTTAAAGCTAGAATAACCTAGCATAAAAAAATAAGAATAAGGGATTCCTTAGATCCATGTTAAGCTTTGCTTCACTTTAAGCATTACATTAAAAATAAAAATCATTTGGCAGCAGGCCATAGGAAAGAAGCAAAATGCTAACTAATCATATTTAATGTTAAAATCAATGGCACAGTGCTATGAAAGCCTGGAGGAATAGAAATGTCTTTTCTTAGCATACATAGTCGTAGACTTTGGGGTCAAGAAGTGATATATTACTCTAATATCTGCTGCCTTTTAAGATGACATTTGTAATAAATGGCATATATTCCTCTTATAATTTCTTTATTAGTAACACAAATTTCACCATCTGTGACTATCATCATGGAAAGCAGATGAAAAATTCCCTTCTGCCAATGAACATACCAGCTGAGTTACACCAGGGAGGCAAGTGGCTTGCCAAGCGTGTAAAGAACTCAGCCACAGTGGTTCGTTTAGTGTCACACAATAGCAGTAATAAGCCTCTTTACTTGACAGGTGGCCTCTAACCTTCCTAGGCTTCTTTGAGCACAGTATCAGATATCATAGCTGAGGGAATACATCAAAATTAGGGAACCATTTACTTTCTGCATAAGTGTGGCATAGTCCTGAAGATTGGCAATGGACCTTATCCCACAATCAATTTCCTTTCCATCTTCATTGAAGGAAATGTACGACTTAGCTGCAAGCTCTGTTGAATTCCCTACCACAATCTCTGCAGATATGTAAATGAACATTAGCTGCAGAATATCAGATTATGGAAATGCTTAAAGAACATTATGGCTTGAGGAAGAGGAAAAAATAGTCTCTTGTTAGCAAGACATTTTCTCTTTGAAGGAAACACTTGAGTGACATGAAGTTGAGGCTAAAATATAAATTAAATATGAAAAGCTGAGTGAGAGGTAATTATTAAAATGATTTGGATTAGATGGAGAAATTCAAGGGCTGTTTCAACAGAGAGCTTGCATGCCTGCATAAAGAAATACGTGAATTCCTTATTCTGAAAGGCAGTGACTTTCAGTGAATTGCTATAAAAGAAATAGTAATTTCTACAAACAGAGCATGAACAGATGGGAATTCAAATGAACATAAGGAATTCACTGCTGTATGAGAGAGCTGATATCCAGTGGCAGACAGATGAAGGGTGACTCATGGGTGATTGCCCTAGGAGTGCAGAGGCTTTTATCAGTTGCCCAAACAAGGGTTTATAGGGCTACCTGAGGTGTCTTGAGGTGTCTTGAGCCCCTTCTCCATGGAGGTGCAGGGCTCCTCTTACTCCCATGTCATCAGAACGTGGAGGACATCCCAAATATACCAGAGCATGTCCGATATCTTATAGACACCCCTGGCTGAATTGAACACCAAAGGACACATCCCAAATGTTAGGAATCTTGATTAGAAGCTAATGAAAGACTTAATGTTTTATAGCAAAAAGCTGCAGATCATTTACTACTCTATCACAATGTGCTGATCTTGATGTTGGCTGATTCACAAACACAAAACAGGAGCTGGTTTCAAATATTTACTTTACTTTCTGAAAATGGATTCTTTCCCCCCTAGTTTTATCCAATAGCTCAGTCTTGAAAAGGCCATCCATTTGTTCCTGCATGTGTGAAAATTTTATAGTTATTCTTTCTTCACATAGGTGTGGTGGCTTTCTTCGCAAAACACTAAAGGTTTTTTCAACCCCACATTTTATTAAACAGAAGTAATCAAAGGGAAGATATAAGCTCAAGTAGGGAAGGATTGAAAGAACACATTCAATAAATTTTAGTCGGTGGTTCTCTCTTTGGGTTCAAATTAATGGTGAAAAATTGCTAAAGTGTCAACATTAAAAAAATAGAAGACAACCACCTGCATCACTGTCCTAAAATATATTTAAATTGTGATAGACTCTGCTAAGGAGAGTAAATTTATGATTGCATTTTTTTGAGCGTGATCAGATTCTGGGTCTACAAGTCTATACAAAGACAGCTGTGTATTTTAATAGGAATCATGATTCTACCACACACACACATTTGCAGAAGTAAATATAAGAAGAATTATTTTGCTATTCCCCACTGAAATCCCATCTGGCACTACTAATAGACAATTACCTTCAACAGCTAATGGATGAAATGATAAAGAAACTGTGCTGAAGGATTATGTTCTTGGTTACTAATCTTGAACGGAATAAATGTCAACTACACTTTCTGGCTGTGGAAACAAACTATTTTCTAGACAAATTTCAGTTAATCACTTCTCTGACTGTAAGGATATAGTTTTTAAAGAAAATTTTAGATTGCAGTGAGTTGTCTGACTTGGCTTCTTGTTGTGACTGAGATTCTGTTTTAATTACTTTGCCACCCTCCCTTGTCTGCTAATGAACCTGTCCTTAGAGGTCCAAGTCTCTCCATGTTGATGGCATATGCTCTCACAGTCTTGATTCACTCAGCCTGTACATTTCTAAATTCAACATTTTCTCATTTCAAATGTTATGATGCCTCAGGAAATGAACCAACAGAAATATTCAAGATACCTACCTCTCAGCTTACATACATTTTCTTGATAAAATTCCTTTTTATTCCCTTGATTGCTCTGAATAAACTATGTTCACCTGTGATTTAAATCCTGTGATCTGTTCTGGAAGCCTTTATAAAGCCCAATAAGTGTCACCGTTTTTGCTGTATACTAAGACTGAAAAGGACTCTTGCTTTAAATGATTCATATAATTATATTTGAAATAGACATATGAAAAGAACACAGCTACCTTGGAGCAAACGTTATGAACAACATATTATAAAATGCTATTTGGTCAACTTGAAAACAGTGTAAAAAATTATTTGCTTTTAACAGGCTTAATGAAACACAACTGAGCAGCTTATTTCCATCCAGGACCACGTACTGCTAGCACATGAACCGAGTACTATTTGAATAATATTTAAAATCTGAAACGGACTCTAAATTTCATTAGATTTGAATATTATAAGAGAAGATACTTCATTCTAGGTCACATCCGCCTTCAAACTGATTGTATTCTTACTGTGTAGTTTGGACACATTTAAAATCTCATGTGAATATGGTACAAGAAACCAGCGTTGTCAAAACATAAAATCTGTGCTTCTGTTTGAAACTATAGTTTCTGTACAATCCACGTCAAATGAGGACAGCTATTCATGTTTTATTATGTACAGGAAAAACACATATGTGTGTAGATGTATGATTTCCACCAACTTCCCATAACATTTATTTTTCCATTGAGTGGCTATAGAGTGGGAAAGATTTCAGAGCTTTCACAAAGCCTACAATTAGTATGATGTTAAATAAAAAAAGATTGGTTTTAATGATTTTTGGAGTAAGGAAAACGCACAAGAAATTTCTTTCTAGCCTCAGCTGTTCAGTGTTTATTGGTTGCTAATCTCAAAAGGGATGGCAGAACTAAATTATTTTCTTGATTTTCCAACTGAGGATGTAAATACATGGCATGAGCAGCGTAGAGCATCTTTCATTTCCTCTGCTTTGCTGTGGGTATAAAAGATCTTCTGGTGTGTTACAAGCTATAAAACTAATTTCTGCAGAACCTTACTTGCACAGGGCACAAAGAGCACACTGTGTGTTAAGCATTTATATGTATTGCATAGCTGAGCCTACACATAAGATCTGAAGGCATTGCAAAGAGCCTATATGCATGGAAACAGAGTGAACGGGAATGTGTTGGAATCCTCCTCTCTTTCCCTTCGTATATTACACGTGCTGTTTTTACAGCTCACCTGCATCACCGTGTCAAAAAGCTAAAGGTCAGAAATGCCAAATACACCTTTTTTGGTATATAGTTGATCTCTTTTCTATCTGAATATAGGAGTTTTCTTTCCCTTAATACCTTTGCTTCAAGGAAAAGAAGAATCCCAATGCACAAACCTGCTATTTCCTTTCCACAGTAGAAGTAGAGGTGGGGAATATGATCATGACTAAAAAGAAAAAAGGTTTTCCAAAGAGATGCTGAAGGATTTGAAATCCTAACTGTGAGCAGCTCTGGCTAGCAAACCTTTGCAATGCAGTACTGTGTGCTGCTTGCAGGGGGACCATAGGATGAGGCAGGAGGGTTCCAGAAATCTAGTGTAAATCTGAATTTCTTCATCTATCATAGGTTGAACCAAAACTGTCAGCCTGTGCATTTTGACTTAAACTAGAGGTCTAAAATGTTGCTGTTTGCATCTGCCTTTTCTTCAGGGTTTGATCAATTATACTCTGATTTTATTAGGGTGAAGATTTTAACTTTACACTATATCATAAACACCTGAAAAGGGGGAGTTGTTATGAGAGAAGCGCTAGGAATCCCTTACCTACAGTGATAAAATTGCCACCACCATTATCTCTATTAAGTGCTACAAAATTACAGTGTAACAGTTCCGAAATTACATGTGACATCTGCATGAATAGCAAATGGATACATTACATTCAGCCCTATTACAAAAAGCACTTACTGAATTTGTGCTGATTACAACTCTTACAAATTAACAGTTACCCAAGCGAACTTACTTCCCAGTGTACATGTATCGTCTAAAGATCTCAGTTAGGTCAAAAGAAAGTAACAGCGCAAACAAAACTACCACTTAGCATGAAATATCATATCTAAGTACCCCAATGTTTTAAAGCTCTTTTAAGGTGTTTGCATTTTAGAAAAGTCTTTTTTCCTTTTTTTTTTTTTTTTTAATTTTTGATCAAGCATGCCATGTCATTCTTCCATCCAGTCTCTCAAGAAATAAGTCTAAAGAGGAAAAACCAAGAAAGAATATGATAAATGTTCATATTATGAAGAATTTGCCTTTTTGAAATCACATTCCCCTTTGTGCAAGCCAGAATTTTATAGAGATATAAATCAAAAAGAAATAAGAAGCCAGTAATGAAATACAAGTATATTTGAAATATGGATGCTAATCCTCGCCACCTGCTGAGCAAAAATAGTCTGCAGAGACTATCCTGAAAACTGAACTGCCATTAACATCTTGTAAGCACTAAATTTGCGGCAGAAGAATGGTGGAATTATATGTCTGTGAAATGCCAAAGGCCTCTTTGATTTATCTCTAAGCAGAATGTTTCAGCTACATCTACATAAATATTTTAACAGGAATTTAATTTTCATTTTAGTCACACAATAAATCTTTTTATTGCATAACCTCATCTTGTCCTAAATAAGTTACCTTTTGCATACGAGCATGAAGATGGTTATGTTTGTTCTTCTTTCTGGTTTGATGAATATTGTTTGAATATCTGCATAAAATCCTTGCCAAAGGCTGTTTAATTTTGTCTAGAGCATCTGTTCATTTAGACATAACTTATCCAGTCACTATCGATTGACTTATGTTTAACTCCAGCTCTGGACTTCTCAAAGGTGCACCAGAATAGAACAACAGTAAAAAAACAACAAAAGAAAATCTAGAGTAGGTATATTAGCAGCTGTGCATACACTGGCAGAGGAAAAATATCAGAGCGTCACTGCTTATTCTCTTTTCTGTGCATTTTATAAACAGCAGTAGGAGCTCAGGCAGCTCCTGTCTGACTGAATCTTATTTACTGTGCATTTCAGGTATCACTGCTGTTGCAGTTTGATTGTAGCAATACAATCGTTTGTACGTTTAGCCAGTAACTTATAGCGGCTCTAGGGGACAATTAACTGGGCATGGATTCCTTTCTATGCTTCACAGGATGCTGGAAGTAAACTTCTAATAGAAAGTTTGTTGTCTGGTGCAGAGCTAGCAGCCGTTCCCAAGTTTGTGATGGCAACATGGAGAATAAGGTACAGAACCAGGAGTGCTGACAGTGCGGATGAACAGGCACATCTGTACATAGCCTTTTTGCCATGCTCTTTGCAAGCTCTTTACTTGCTTTCTTGCTGAAAAAGAGTTGTGGTGGAGCTTCCGTAAATCTCTCTTCAGGCGTGTGAGTTCATTCTTCACAAATCATACTGCCCTGCCAGCAAATTGATCATCGTTTCTGATTTATTCAATCTCAGAATCACAGCATAGAACATTTGCTCTAGCACTCAGAGGGGAACAAGCACAAGTGTAAATAACAACTGGCAGTTGGAATTAGGCTGTTACGAAAGAGATTTTCAAAGGCTTAAAGAGAAGCTAATATCAAGCAGCTCTAATCAAGTCTTTCACTGTGAGCAGGGTACTTGTCATTCATTTTGTCTCTGAAGATCTTAGTATAAAACTGTCCTGTTAAAAAAATTTTCAGAATTGGAGGTAAGCATAAGTTTATGTGTTTACAAACCTGTTGGCTTATTTTTTGAAAATCTGACTCTAAATTGTTACCTAAGGAAGTTTTAGGCTGCGAGCCAGATTAGCATTAGTAAGTCAAGAGACATTATTATACCCTTCTCCAAGGCAGTTTTCCTCTCTGTAGAGAGTTAAGAGAACAGCAGACATTAAGGTTGTTTAACCAGTATCATTTAGCAGACCTAAGCTGATTATAAAAAAATTTAGAAAAGAATAACAGGACATTGTGCAAAAAAACAAATGGATGATACAAAAGCAGATAGATGGCAATGAAAACGTAGGTGAAAACACAGCCTGTTGAAGGATAGGCTCCAATATAACATGGGGCACTGCAATGCAATCTTCTTTTCATTCCTGCTTTGAAAAGTAATTTGTAGTTGTCTTTGTAATTACTCAGTCTCTGACTTCTCTATTATGCCTGTTAAGCCTAGGATTTTTTTTTTCTTTCTTATTAACTACTTTAGTCTTCCTCTTGTCTTTTCCATTTCCCTGATTGTCATATAAGCTGATCAGCAAAGAGTTTAAAAAGAGCTAGAAACAGCAATCTGTAGAAGACAACATGCTTCTTCTTGGGCAGGTTTTAAACGGAGGGTTATGGCAGAATCCAAGGGGCGAGTTTCTTTTAAGCCACCATGAGGGCCGCAAAAGCTTCTCTTTTCCTTCTAAAGTGCATAAAGGAGAAAGGAGAAGCACAGCAAATACACCATTGTACTTCACACCTTAGCAAGAAGTTAATTGACCTGCTTAGGAACACTGACATGCTCAGCTGGCCTTTGTGCTTAGAGTCCTTGAGTATCTGATTGAATGAGATCTTTGGACGTCATCTGGTCCGATCTCCAGCTTGAAACAGGGTTATTAGCCAAGGCTATATCAGAAGAGCCCTGACTTTTTCTAATTGTGTCTCCTATCTGCTGCAGTGCTACACAGGTATTCTGTATGAAAGCTCTCTGTCTTCCCCAAAGTCACTTGGCATTATTTGTTTTTAGAGGCAGGCCACTAGCTGCCTCTGGTACCACCAAAACTTTCTTTAATTCATATAGACAATACCTAGCCCTAGGTTTTTTCTCCAGGTTCCCTGAATTTATGGCCCTACCTGTAAGCCATAGAGCCTTCTCACCATGGGGTCAACAGTTCACATTCTGAGCTATTGTGCAAACGCTATGTATTTTCCACTTGAATCCATTTGCAGTTATTTAATGTAGGTATTTCTATAATTGTAACCTATTGGGAAAGTTCAGTGCTCAATGGTCCTTATGCTCACTGTTCATTTTTTATGGTACAGTGAACTGCAATAGACTCTATTATAAAGCCTGTGGGAGTACTGGCTGGTTCCAGGCCAGGCAAAGGACTCTTATTCTCTTCAGTCACTTGTGACTGCTCATTTTTGCTCTGTAAAATCCAGCCCCAGCCACCTAATATGTAAGGACTCTTTACTCAGGTATGGCAAAAAATTCTGAGCAGATGCATCATTGAGGAGACAGAGAATTAAATCCACTTTTTTTTTGAGCCCAGGGGAGAAATGCTATGAAATTAAAAATGTTTACTTAGCTGTAAAGTTGTAATTGGGTGGCAGCAGATTGCCAGTACTCAGGAGTCAGGCAGCTGAAATTCCCACAAGGGAGTGCAATGCCTCCCAGAAAATGGTGCAATATTTGTGTTACATGAAATTTCTCCTGTCCTGAAATTCTTCCATTTTGTTCACAGCTGAGTCGGGGGATCTGCTTGAGATAGGTGACATAGTTAACTCACAGATGAGTCTGCTTTGATCAAAAGAACATAACTGGACTTTTTTTTTCTCTAGATGGGAGGTTCTTAGCATAGCATATTCCTGAAAAACTGAATAGTGACAAAGCTTGTTTATCTTCAGAAATAAAGAACTTCTAAAATTAGAAAACCCAGATTCAAATGCAAAACATGAACTGTCTGTGGCAGATTCAGTGAGATAAGTGGACAGTCAATGAGACCTTAGACCAAGAGAAAGTTTATTCCTTTGAACCTGCACAGCTCAAGTAAAACAATACCTTTCTCCTCCCCTTCCCTTTCTTTTGTTTTAGTATAAGATTCTAAACTTGAATGTTGTTGACTGACTTGAACAGTCATGACTGACTGCCTTCCTTAACCTCCTTTTAATTATGCTAGGTGTCATTGTAGTATACAGATTTGGGAAGAGAAGGACCGACTTCCTGCTACTCCTGTTGTAAACCACAAGCCTGACATCCTGTTTAGAGACCTTTTACAAAGCAATTCCCCCAGGAAGGCTGCAAGATCCTTGGAGTAACAAGGATAAGTAACAAAAGTGACAAAATGTAATGTTTCTTTCAAGTACTGAATAATGAGGTTTATAGATTTCCTGTGTACCTCTCCAAGAGAAACAAACTAATAGCATGCAAGGCAGGAGGTAGAGTGAAAGAATTCCCTGGGATATATTTCATATGCTAAAGCTGTTACTGAAATATAGGTGCCCATCTAGCTCAGGAGCGCTGCTCAACAGAGCAATTGTACAAATAGTCTCTGAATAATGACAATAAAAGGCCTGAATCTCTGTATTCCCTGGGCAATTTAAAATCTGAGTTTAATATATTGCTGCTTTATTTCTGAACTAATGCAATTGTATAAATGACATTTTGTTTAAAAGAATACTTTGCTGCAGAGACATACAAGAGGTGCGTCTCAGAATGCTACCAACCAGAGAGGCTCATAAAACAAGAATAATATAGGGAAGAACATTGAAATCTACCCTGTTTATCACAGCAACAATAAGCATTATTAATTATTATTATTATCCATTTGGACCATATAGACATGAAATCCTGCTGAATTATTTCTCAGGGACAAATAAGTGATTTAGGCTTAGTCTTCTATTATTTAGAAAAATATTCGTACAAGCTGTCTTAAGTAGCTCCTGCTAGTTCAGATATCCTCCTGTTTGCTATTGTGGTGGTTTCTGTGTCAAGAAATGTTTGGCTTTCTCATGATCAGATTTACGCCTGTAGTATACAGGCTCTTCACCCCTCTATGTACAGCACAGTAAACCTTTTAATGCATGGGAGTTAGCTCTGATCTGTCAGGTCTTAGGCAGTAACTGCCTCAGCTGTGCATGTATTTACTACACAAAAGAGTCTGTGTGCTTCTTCTGCAGATTCCACAGGAGAATGGGGTCTGCTGCTGGCTTTAGATCCCACACTGACCTAGCAGCCAAAATCACCTTTGAAGAAAATTCTGAGTATTTACACTCAGCTAGAGCCCAGAGGCATCGATCTGCATCTGTACTGCAGATATGGAAAAGATCTCACCTCTACCTAAGACATTTTTGAGTCTGAACCTGCAAGGGGTTTATACAGGAAAGGAGAAAATCAGAATGGAGGTGCTCTTCATGTACGAATATATTTATATAAAAAACTGCTTCTCAGAAATTTCCTTAACTTCATGTAGGCATCATGGCAGAAATGTCTTGAGAAGCTAAACTACTGCAGTGAACAGGTAAAGGTGAATTCCAAAGTATTCATGGTTCAACGTGGTTTAGAAAAGCTCCAAAGAAATGTAAAGATCCTATAAAGGCCACTGTAAAAGTCTTGGGTGGCTTCTTCAGCACATAGTGTGAACTGACACCTGCTGAAGACAATCTGCAGCACAGCAACATCTTCACTTCCATAAAGCTAGGCACAAAAACCCCTGCAGCAACTAAAATCTTAAAAATGTGGTGAGGCAACAGTAGATTTTTCTTTTAGTGGGATATAGGTAATGTAGTTACCAGTATGTCCCAATGGAAATACTTTTGTTACCATAAACATCTTTGAAGTAGTTCACAGAAATAAAATCCTTAATTAATTCACAATCTGGTCTGTATTTCACAGTCAGTGACAAGTAAGACTACATTATATCCCCTGTCCTCTGCTCCCTTACAGTTCATCACAGAACCTGCATTAAAAGCAATGTCAAAGTGCTTTTTAAGCAGGGTATGTCTATCTATATCCTGCAAATAAATCAGGGCTTTCCTTCTCAGGTCATTCTATAAAAGCCACAGGATTTTGCATCAACAAAGAAGGTCCAGCAGCAATGTAATAATGTGGATTATATTAAACTGGACCGGTTGATGGACAAACTGAAGCCCTGTAAAACTAATGGATGTTGCTGAACTTTGGTATTCACATAAGAGAAATGTACAGTGAGCTAATTAGAATTTCTATTCTGTGTACTGTCATTCACTTCACAGCTTCCCTGAGTAACATTCCCTCAGCAATCCTGCAACAGAAAACTGTCCCCAAAGGTCACATGTAAAGTCATTATACAGATCTGATGAGCATTGTTTCTGGGCTCTAATTGGAAGCTACATCATTTTGATTTGTCACAGCCGGGTTGTGTGTGTGCCTATCGGTATGTCCATTCATGTCTGTTAAGCCTCTTGCAGTCTTAAAAGACCTTAGAGAGCTGAAGGAGCTTGCTGAATCAGGATCTCTCACATTACATGGTCATTCACTGTTTGCTAACTAACTGGGAAAAAACACCCAATAAATCCAATGGATGAGAACTTATCCTGTCATTTATCGAACAATGCCAAAGTTCTTTAGAAACTAACTTAGTGCCCTATGGTGAAGAAAAACATAATTAACCTTATCTTACAAAGTGAGGAAATTAAGATTAAAGGTCTGTCCCAATGTCATAGTGAATCAACGAAAGGAGCTTCCAGGAACCCATGGCTCATGAAGGCTGTAAATGGTGCCAGACTTTGACAGAATGCAGCTGTAGCAGTTTGCCCAATAATTCTGCTTTTGGACCTCAGCAGAACATAACATTCTACCCAATAAAAGTATGTGATGAAACTTTATGCAGAGCGCTAAGAAGGTAGTCTCCTTGGACAATAAAGTCTCAAGTATTATTCAGCCATCTCACTAATACAGGCTCCTCCTGCAGATGAGAGACTGCAATGTGTATGGTGCTAGTAACGATGCTGAGCGCAGGCACTTAATGTTCTAGAACAGCCGTGATGAAAGATAACCATGTCACTGCCTCTCTCTGCAGTGATATTTCCCCTTTGACTATCCACTGTAGCCAAGCACTTGACTGGGATCCCAATTAATATATTTTTTAAAGCTTAGATGGTGTTCCCCCGCCTCCTTTTCCAGTATATCTTACAGCCACAGAATTTTTAGTTTAGAATCCCAAAGGTACTTGCATAGGAAAAGGGGTTTTTTGTGTGTGTGCATGTGTAGATGTTACAAATACCCACCTGCCAAGGAAATTCCTTTTGAAAAAGTGATGAGAAAGTAGCTCCTTCCAAAGCTTTTAAAATCACTCATAAAGTCTAAATTCATAGAAGGGAACCTGACCTCTGCTTTGAGTAAAGAAGAATGAGGAGAAAGGAATAAAAGGCGAACAAGACTAGCTCTGCAAAATGCAAGCTCAGGGAATGTATCAAAGAGACATTCACACAGATGCCTCATGAGTGATTTGAAAAAAGTTTCAAATGCTTATACCTCAGGATATGTCATTATCTGCTAGCTATCACATGGAACTGAAGTTTGCATGAAATCAGTCAGCTTCACTACATGCCTAGTAGATAGTAAATCTTTATATAACATTCAGTGGAACTATTATATCACAGTTTCACAGCCTTCCTCCTAGCTGTTAGGCATTCTTTTTCTCCGTGTCAGATCTTTAACATTGGTTTCCTCCTTGTTTCATCACAGGAAGACGTTTACTCCCTTTTGTGGTGGGATACTTTTTAAAAAATCTATTAATTTCTCAGCCTGGCTCATTCACTGGACTGCTCTCATGCCAACCTCTCAGTCCCATCACAGTCCAGCTATCTGCTCACTCAAGCAAGATTTAATTTCTTCCAGCAGGTATTAACTCTAAATCCCAACCGCATGTTTATCCACCCTGCCTGTTATTTCAGCCCAGCTCCTTGCTTGTGCTGTGGCTTTAATTAGTTAGCTGGCCAGGGTCAAGGCTGCTCACCTCAGTTTTCAAGAGGAAATGCCAGCACACTAAGCCCCAGTACCAGCGCTGAGCCCCACATTAAATGGCAGTGTCTTCAAAGCAGAGGAAGGCGAGATGGAAGAGAGTGTCTTAGTCTCTTTCCCACAGCTGATTAGGTTTATCTGAGTTTTTGTTTGCTGAGAATCTTTAATGTGCTCCCCTGTAGATAAGAAAAGAATTGTTTTCTGGTTAAGATGCAGTGGGTGGAAGAGGCAATGAGCAGCATCGCAGAGCAGCTCAGGATGCGGATGGAGCTGGGAGTTGCTAGGCAACTGCTGCCGGCACTGGTACCGGTACTGGCAGCGGGATCGGGACCAGCAGTGGGGGAGAAGGAGTGGGGGGAGGGGTTGTAATAATTTTCCGCGGTCTGTGTCCATGGCTGTACCCATGCCAGGGCTGTGTTGTGCAGCAGGGGTGTTCCTAGGATGAATGATTTTGGCATTTGGCAAGATATCTTGCTCTTAGGGAACAGTCCTGTTGCTGTTCTCTTCAGAAAAGTGATTGCTAAAGGGCATTTACAGCCACAGTGATGTATACTCCTCTGCATGATGAGCTACTCTACCTTTTCACTTAGGCCAGGGGTCCTCAAACTTTTTAAACAGGGGGCCGGTTCACTGTCCCTCAGACACTGTCGGGGACCGGACTATAGTTTGGAAAAAAATGAACGAATTCCTATGCACACTGCACATATTTTATTTCTAGTAGTGCACAAAAAAACAGGAAAAAGAATGCTGTATCTGGCCCGCGGGCCGTAGTTTGAGGACCCCTGACTTAGACTTTCTTTATTATGCTTGGTGTTGATCTAACATAGGTGAAATTAGTTCAGTATTTCTTCAAGGAAAGGTATAAGACCTGGTTTTGGCAGCAGAACCGTGTGTGTATGTATCAGTATATTTTCAATACAGGAGCTTGGCTTAGGTAAAATCATAGATATCACCCAAGGCAATGGTCTGGGATACTCCTCTATGCATTCAGGTTCCTGAATGTGATCCAAGTCCAACTCTGCAGCTGCACATTTTCTGTGTCCTGGCTCTTCTGTGTGTGGAAGGATAAAGGTGATAAGGAAAGAGTAGATGGAACTTCACAAATAAACATGAGACTGGAGAGATTTTCTGTTTTGGTGGATTTATCTGGGAAACTTTGAATAGCCAGCACATGGAAACAGTAGTAGCAGAGTGCTAGTTTTGAAGATAAATTAATCAGGAAGATTCTCTGAGGAAAATCTCTGAAGAGATTTTTGGCCAAGGGACTAGACTGAGATTTAGGAACAATTAACAATACTCTCCCGTATTAGTGCTTAGTTTCTCAGTTGTTTGTGGACCATCTATTCTTGATGGGGGTCTCACTTTTCTCCTGGGTCAGGTATATTCAGCTTTGCACAAATCACCAGCTAGGGACTGACACCGGCATGTGAACCGGGCTGTCCCACATCCCTGGTGATGTCTGAGCAGCTGGGCTAAAGCACCAAGACCTGTGTCTCAAACTGTGCAACCAGCAGCTGAACAAATGAGTGGGACCAGCTCTTCCACACCCCTTTGGCAGCAGTGCAAGAGAGGGACATGTCCCTGCAACAAACACCCAGGTCCTGGCACTAGGTGCTGTGCTGTTATCAATAGCTGACTGGTGCCGGGGGATCGCATCTGTAGATACATAGAGTGAGATTTGTGTAGAGGAGGACAGTGTGCTTTCCTTGTATTTTGCTGGCTATTAGAGTGTTCCTCTATGCAGTATAATCTTCTTGTTTACCCGCAGCTTTGTGCACAGCTCCGTTTCACTGTGAATCTGAATAAATAGCACCACTTAAATATGACAAGGTTTACCCATTACTTCCTGAATTCTCAATATTCATTTTGGTATTAACATTCACCAAAGAGAAGAAATGAAATGATGTTTATAGAACTGTATATTTAAAATCTCATTCATCACCTTTTTTTCTTCTCTCAGATCATTGCTCATTAGCTTCCTTATAGATTTAGACCTCCGGGTACGCTTTGTTCAGCTCTACAATTTACATCATGTAGAGACAGGGCTTTCCTTCAGGTATTCAACAAAGCAATTAACAACCCTCTGCATACAAACGACAGTCTTCTGTGATGGATGTTCACATTTGTAATTCCTCTCATTCTGTTGCTATTCTGAATCCTGTATGTTCATTTTCCTTTACACTTTCCTGGCAGGAAATTGTTTTATACCGCCGGCTCCCGAGCACAAAGCAGTTAGATGTTTCAGGCAGTACAGGAAGAGAAGTAGCTCTGTAGTATCACCAGTTATACCAGGATGCAGAGCACCAAGGAGGCCTAAGGCAATAAGAAGCTGCCTTGAGCATGACCGTTCTCTTTCAGGTCCTCAAAGATATCCTCTGATATCATATAATGCTTCCTCCTCTACACAGCAACCTTTTCCATAGGTTGCTCACAACTCAAGGACTGGAGATGGGTACTACAGGAGACTA
Source organism: Eurystomus gularis (assembly GCA_013400335.1). NCBI lineage: Eukaryota > Metazoa > Chordata > Aves > Coraciiformes > Coraciidae > Eurystomus > Eurystomus gularis. The sequence goes on from VZZY01012771.1 coordinate 62,902, forward strand.
AATACAATATGCTGGCTGCTCTGAGAAAAGGGGTGTTCAGTCTCATTTCAGTATGAGAAAAGGTCATTTTCTACTCCTCCCTGCAGTGGTCCGGGACCAAGCAAAGCCCATAAGAGGGATTATTTGTCCCCTACCTCTGGAGGACAGGCTGGTCTATGGGGAACTTCACGTTTGACAAATAAGTCTCACTTTAGATGCATCTGACAGAAAACAAGTCAATTGTCGAAGAGGAGGAACTGTCTGCGGGCTGCATGGAGACCATTAGGCTGTCAGCTATTGCCTCTTTTAGATACTAGTGCTTATTGCAATCTGGTTTTCGTCAGTCTTAGGCCATTAGAGAAGTTTCAAAGCAGCATAAAGGAGTTAAAATCTATCTCCTGAAATACCACAGCCAGTGACAGGGAATGAAAAGGCTGTCTGTGGTGTGGCTGACCTGGGGCCATGCCATCTGGCTGAGTTCTGAAACACTAGCAGGAAAATAGGTCACTTCCACTTCTTAGTGTTTCTTTCACTCCTTAACCCCCTAGCAGAGTGGTTTGTAGTAATGCAAACCCCAAAGCTGGCTAACATTACAGTCATAATCTTGATAATGGATGCAAACCTCTAAAAGGAGAAGGGATAAGCAGTTAGTAATTCAGACCAGTTTTGAGAAGAGGAAAAAGTATGTTGAAAATCTGGCAGGAAAAGCCCATTTCCATGAGATTTTCCACTACCTCTTGATTTCGGATTGGGTTGGGAACACTGAGAGGAATTTCATTGTATTTTTATGTGCCAATTTTTCTTGAGAGAATGATTTGAAAATTTTACTTTTCTATCAGAAATGAAAATGTTCCAATAATGTAGTTTTGATTTTATAGAGCTAGTCTAGAATCTCAAAAATCTAGGATCTCCCATATTGGTCACATGCAAAATCTGTCTGTATGTCTGTAAAAAGAGATCTTTTCAAAAATAAACAAAAAACCTAACCTCACAATATGTAGGATCATTCATCCCTCCTCTAAGGAGGATGTCTGGATTTAATGTCTGCTGATTTCATGATTCTTCTCATGAGAAGCATAGTATACTTCATCTCCAGGTTTGGCGATGACTAATGATTTAGAGGAAGTGGTTTTCCTTCATTTATTCCCAGTGTTTTTTGAATGCAGCAGACACCGTTTGTTTTTTTCACATGCTGTTAATCAATGGAGTATTCCACTTCCTTTCCTATAGCGTGCCTTTACAAGTAAAGAAAAGATTTTGGGAAAATGGATCTGAAAGAATTGCTTGCCTATTCCTATATCACGCAGATTAAAAGGGAAGGCAGTAAATAAGAGAAAGATTCATGTCAAGGTCTAGGGTCAGTCTGCTAGATCTACAACAGACGCTTTCTGTTAACCGCTCTTTTCCCCAAAAAAAAGGAAGAGAAAGAGGATAAGGGAGTGTGGTGGGTTAACCTTGGCTGAGCACCAGGTTCCCCCCAAGCCACTCTATCACCCCTCCCTTTTCTTCCCCTCTCCCTCCTCAGCAGAGCAAAAAGAAAGGGGAGGAAAATAAGATGAGAAACAAAAAACAGTTTAATAATAACAGAAGCAAAGCCAAGCAAATCCGCGCATGGAAGCAAAGGAAAACAAAGTTTTATTCTCTACTTCCCATCAGTAG
>VZZY01012771.1:64899-81640 GCA_013400335.1 Eurystomus gularis
ACACAAATCGGGATCAAAGGCAGGGCTGAGAAGAAAGAAGGCTGAAGGGAAGCAAAGAGTCCCAAAGGCAGATGGGAAGGCCCCAAGGGAAGCAAAGGGTCCCAAAGGCAGACGGGAAGCGATAAGACCCTCGTGATCCCTCAGCTTTATACTGAATATGACATATATGGGATGGAATCCCTCGTTGGTCAGTTAGGGACATCTGTCCTGGCCGCTCCTCCCCGCAGGTGTGGCCTTTCACTTTCTGCACCCCCCCGATGTGGTACACAAGAGTTAGCAGTGACCCTGGTCTGCACACCAACCCTTGGTAGTAACTCTAAACATCAAGTGTTATCACTGCTAGAAGCAGACACTGTCTGTAAAAACATGCTGTTAGCTCCACAAAGTGCAGTTAGTTAGAAAAGACTCAGTTGAAAAGTAAAATCACTAAACAGAACTGGTTCGGTTCTATCTCAAACCAGGATAATTCAAGATGTTTTTGTTACAAAATGACTCCTTGATAGACTAAGCAATGAAAATGAAGAGCAGTCTCATGGAGGAAGAGATAGGAACTGCAAGAGGAAACTTAAAGTTAGAACAAGCCAAGTATTATTTAAAAAAAAAAAAGGCTTTGTAGTAGCAAGGTGTAAGCCAAGATGTTTTCCACATCACTATTTCTATTCTTAATTATGATTTTTAGCAACTAATCATTTGGATCTCTAACATTCTGCCTTTTCCTGAAGTACATATTCCACCCTGGCTTTATCAGGCCACCTAAACCAAAAGGTGCAAGAAGTTAGATTTCAAATTGGCTGTTTGGCCTGAACTCAGCATTTCTTCAGAACGAATCTTCTATACATCACCTATACTTCCTTTCTAATAGTCTCCAGGAACCCATTAAATACATAATTCACAACTCACTTGGAGATCATTTCTCTCCAGTTTGCTTTAATATATATAGATTTTAGGGATGCACTGACAAGCTGGTTGTGCAATGAGCATTTCCAGCCATGTTCTTGAATACTATTTTAGAACAGAGTATTTTGTGTTAGCATTTCTAGTGCCAGTGTATCACAGCACTGGCCTCTAAAATGAGGAAAGAATAGAAAAAGCAGAATTGGCAGTGGTTATGAGTTGAGGCTGTGGGAAAGCTGAAACAATGGGTGAGCTCTGAGTCCACCAGCAGTAGCTTTGCTGGGGAGCAGAGGGCACCACCTGCTTCTACTATTGTGTATTTTTTATTGGGTAAAGAAGGAAAAGTAGGAGAGATCCGTCAGCAAACTGTCCAGAGGCAGGTCTGTTTTGTTGTGTTTTCTTCATAGTCATCCCCAGTTTACAAGTTTGAAGAAGCAGTTCCCAAGCTTAGCTGCAGATCCACCTTCCCTAAAAGGAACTTGGTCTGAGCAATGACTCCTAAACAGTGTTACAAAGCATATTCTCACCCTACAACCCAAAGTCAGACCCCACTGGAGATCCAACCCTGGCTATTGCTATAACCAGCGCTACTGTGTGCTGCTGCTTAGGGAAAAAACCTTCTTACTAAAAGCTCGAACAAATGTGAAACGTCTGCTTCTCCCAAGCTCTCCACAATGCAATGGAGAGTGCATTCTTACATTCTTAATTCTTTGCCTTGGAAATATTAACGGCAAAGTCTGGCTGCTACATATGTACCATGAAAAAAACATTAATTTCCTTCATTTCCAACGCACTTTTACAAATGGATGTTAAAGTCCAGAAAGGAGTATTATTGCCTTGTTATATATTCTTGCCTATATTATTGACTTGTTATATATTCTCCTTTTGTAATCCAACGTATAGACAAAAAAAAAAAGTTAAAACCACCACTATCTACAATAAAAAGAAAATATTTAGGCTTTGTGGCTTTTTATGGTTTTGATTTTTTCCTTTCTTTTTCTTTTTCTTTTTTTCCTGTGTAAAAAGATAGAACACTAAAAGAGCAAATGTGGATCCAATTTATTTAACTTACTCTCTATGACCTCTACAGGTCATGGAACCAATTCAACACAACAAATTGCTAATGGTTATTACTGCATTATACCCATAGAAGTAGCATATGTTATGAACCATAAACAGGGCTCCTCAACCTCTTATGGGAGTCACTTGCACAAAAAGCCTGCAGAATGTGGCCACAGCTTCAGTCAGTGAATTGCAGCATGTGCCAGAGAATAAAGGCTGAGATTAGAGAGAGCAGTAGGAATATACTTCATTTTGTTAGTTCAGCACAGACATGACAGGACTGAGGACAGTTGCTCAATGAGTTCATTGATGCTGGAACATACAGAAGACTCTGTCTGCCACAATCTTATTAGCGCGAGGATTTTGTTGTCCTTTGGACAGCTTTGGATGGACTTTAGAAAGCAAAGATGATATAGATGTTAAGCCTCACCTTTTGCCTTGGCTGGGGAAGTTTCTGAGGGAGCAGATGGTCCTGAGTTTCAAATCATGAATCACTGTCACAAAGTCTGTGTTACATAGGGCTGTGTGGTGGGTTGGTCTTGGGTGGCTGCCAGGTGCCCACCACGCAGCTCTATCATTTGCCTCCTCATCAGGACAAGGGGAGAGAAAATAAGATGGAAAAAACCTTATGGGTCAAGAAAAAGGCAGATTAATAAAGCAAAAGCAAAGGCTGCATGCAGAAGCAGAGGAAAACAGAAGATTTATTCTGTTTCCCACCAGCAGGAGACATCCAGCCACTTCCTGGGAAGTAGGGTTTCAATATGCATAGTGGTTACTCCAGAAGACAAACATTGTAACAATGAATGCACCCCCTTTCTCTTAGCTTTTATTGCTGAACAGACATTGTATAGTACGGAATATTCCTTTGGTGAGTTTGAGTCAGCTGTCCTGGCTATGTGTTCTTCCAAGATCTTGCCCATTCCTCAGCCAATGGGCAATGTTGGAAGGACAGCCTTGATGCTGTGCAAGCACTGCTCAGAAGTAGCTAAACGCTGGTGTATTATGCACTATGAGGGCTGCTATGGGGAAAATTAACTCCACCTCAGCCTGACCCAAGACAGGCTTATAAATCTCACTAGGTAACATTTTCATTACCATCAGTGTCACTCTGATCATGCACCCTTGCTGCTGAGATGATCTTTATTACAGGATAGAATCAAATCTAGTTGAATAGAGTCAGTTGGAAAGGACCTAGGATGATGATCTTCTAGTCCACCTGCCTGATAACTTCAGGGCTAACCAAGAGTTAACGCATGTTAAGGGCATTGTCCGAATGCCTCTTAAACAATGCTTGGGGCATTGACCACCTCTCTAGGAAGTCCATTGCAGAGTTTGACCACCCTCTTGGTAAAGAAGCACTTCCTAATGTCCAGTCAAAACCTTCCCTGGCACAACTTAGAACTATTCCCATTGAACATTCCCACTGTATAGTGATAGCCCATTTGCTGTGGTTTTGGAGGAAGTGTAATGATACCATGTGAAATGTGGTTGCTCATGATGTACTTTTATAGAGGACTTGTCCAATTTTAATATCCTTTTCTCTGTTAGAGGACACACCCAAATAAGTACCATGAAAAGCAGATAAGAGGCAAGGCCTCTATAACAAAAGTAGTAGAAGTGCTTAGGAAAAAAAAACAAAAACCAAAACAGTAAGTGCAAGATGAATGAAAATCAATGAGGAAAAATGAAAACATGATGAATTTAATGACTGAGTTCAGAGACAGAGACTAGAAAAACCATGTTGTAAATTTCAGGGAAAAAAAATTCATTTTTTGGGAAAGGAGGTGTGCAGATAGGAAGCAATATAGAATTAACTGCTTATTAAAAATCACTTGTAGATGTTGAATGAGAACTGAGCAGTAGAAACCCAGATACTTGTCTGATCTGAGAAGTCTTAAATGATTTAAAGCTATTTTATATTTATAAGATTTAAAACTATCAAAATGGTAGTTACAACCTATCTTTCATAGAATCATAGCATGATTCAGGTTGGAATTCTGGGATCATCTAGTCCAATGTTCTTTGAACTTCTCTCTAACCTCTAGACCATGTCTTGAAGCGCCACATCTACCCATTTTTTGAACACATCCAGTGATGTTGACTCCACCACTTCTCTGGGCAGTCTGTTCCAATGGCTAATCACTCTTTCAGTAAAGAAAGAGTTTATTTTCTGTTGATAACCATAGCTGTATAGAGCAGTGGTCTCCAAAAGCTAAGGAAGTTCCTGCCCTGCATTTCATCCCCTTTCCTTTCCTTCCTTTCACTTCCCTGCAAATGTTCTGTACACTGTTGTAATAATTAAGGCTGATTGACCTTGCTTATTACTTACACTAACAATCGTGTATTTCCTCTACTGGGTAGGAGACATGCTTTGGCTGTACAATAAATGCTTTTAGGGGCTCTCCTGCATGAAACAATTTTCCCTTGCTATAAGCATGTTCCTTCCTGCACTCATCCTCTCTGCTCTGGGGACTGGTTTAAATATCCCACATTCAGTGCTGGGCAGGGTTCTGACTACCCTGTATGTCTTTCTCTTAGGTTACATCTCTGGGAGCTGGTGTAATCACTGATTTTCCCTTGTATGTTCAGTCAGTGCCAATTCCTTAGGCCACAGAAAAAGGCAAATAAGCTGGCTTCAGGTCAGTGGCACCCTCCCTGCTTCTAGGGTGCCAGTGCTGGCAAACTCCTCTTTTCTTACGAAGAAGTCAGGGGCAAAGCATGGCTTGGTTTAACAGACACCATAACGTAAGGGATGAAGTCAAACAATCTTCAGACTGTTGCAAGATATTTGGATTTAATTTCACTATATGTTCACATACAGGCTCTTGTTTCCAACATCTGCCCCTGAAAGTACAAAAACCACGTGGCCTCACAGCACTTCTGAAATTGCATTACAAATGCATGAAACAAGGCATAGGAAATCCAAGAGCTGGATTTTCAAAGTTCCTTTTGATAACCTAAGTGGAAACAATTCACCTAATTACTTTTCTCCATGTTTTAAATCCTATTAATTGTTTCCCACTGCATCTTCTCTCTAGTGTGGCATAGATCACTCTTAATGTGAAGCAGCAGCAGAAGAAAGAAAGAAAAAAACCAAATGAACATACTTCGATCTTTACAAATAACTACATCTGCAAGCAGAGCCACGAGTGTATGAAGCCATCTGGCCAGAAGACTTCTTTTGTCTGACCATTTCCAGCTACATAATACACTTTTTAATGGGTTAAATTAACCCTATGCAGAGAGCAAGCACTTGGCCAATGTTACATTTAAATGCCACTTAAGCTCTGCCTAGATCTGCTCCTTCCTATAGCGAGAGTTCATCTAGCTCAAGAAAGAATAGCAAACCTCATTATGAGGAGAAACAGAGAGGAAAAACTGAGATTTTGAGCAAGAATGGACCAAAATCTGACTAAGCAGTTTCAAAGTGATCTTAATAGTTCTTGTGCAGTAAAAGAAATTATTAATTTGGAGCGGAGTGAGTTTCCTCTGCTTTTACCATGTGAAAAATCAAAAGAAGTTTTTTTCAGGCAATGAACATCCAGTCCAAAGATTTTGATGTGGCTGTAGCGTCGTATCAATAGAGAAATGAAAACAAGATAGGGACAGATAACTGCACGTAATGGTCCCTTTAAATAATTTTGATGTGTTGTCATGCTTTTTTTCCTGGTAATAATTCAAGAGAGCTACCAGATAATTACTTAAATATATGAGATGTGCTACCCGTCCAAGGAAAAGGTTAGTGCCGTCACAGGCCGTGTAAATCCTCTTTCATGAAAAGGAACGCAAATTAAATGATCACCTAAGTCAAGGTTTTATAATATACTGGCTAGGATTATGTTTGCTTTGGGAGTAATTTTATTTTAATCCCTCATTTGAGATTCTATTCCTATTTACATTAGATAATCAATCAAGAGATGTCATTGAATGGCAGGTGGGAATAAGGTCAAAACTGCAATATGCTTACCTTAGGAATTATTGAATATTTCTTTTATAGACTGGCAAATAGTGGCATAAATCTATATCTTCTAATAGTGTTCCTCAAAGATCCAGCTGTGTGGGAAATGGAGAATATGCTGCTCCTAAAGGATGCCAACATTGATCCCAGCCTGCTTGTTGCTAGTATCTAATATAATTGCTACTACTTCGGTTCTTTCAAACTAGATCAGAATTTTAATTTCTAAAAAGGTAGTACTTTGAGGTTTTTTAAGGGATCTCAACATATTACATTCACTGAAAATCAAGGCTTTTATTTTGATGTCCTTTTGTAAGTGAGGCCTTCTGAGAGATCTGACTCCTTCCAACGTAGGCCCTGAATCTACTTAAAAGAACTGATCTTTATGGCTGTTGCATGTCTGCCACATTATGCAATATAGAATGTTTTATGACAACATTTTCTTTGGCAATAAAAGGTAAACACCTCACTGTTCTGGAGCTGTACAGTTTAATGAGAAATGAAAGCAATCATCTTTATCCTTTAACTTTTCAGTCTGTTTTAGAGACAAGAAAGGTTTCAAGAAAACCCAAAGGAAAACAACAATCAATGCAGGATAGGAAGAAGAAAGTAAGGGGCAAATAGAAGTATTATTCAAACAAAACCAACTTCAACAGAAATTTCCGAGGTATGAATCTGGGGTCGTAGTTCTTGTGGTTTCACAACTCCTGAAAAGATCTGGTCCATCTATCACAGTACTGCAAACCCAGAACAGTTAAATGTGTTGCCAGCCCACTTAATGTGTTCTGAGATCTGAGACGCAGGATGTCGTACCTGAGTGTATAGCACTAAATGCAGTATCACAGTGTGCGGTGAAAGAGAAATCTTTGTTTTTGTTGGAGCTCTGTCTTCACTTTTAAGATGCAAACTTGCATGTCTTTGTTCATGTACACAAGGTTGACGTTTGGATGTAGAAGTTCTCAACCCTGAAATCATTTAAGAGTGGAATTTTCCGCAATTTCAATACCTTCCACAGTAAATTTCCAAGTGAAGCTTCTAAGGAAAAATAATCTCTGCACGTTTAGCAAACCAGGTCTCATAGCCTAAGCAAAGCCCAACAGATAGCCAGCAACTAGAGAGTTTTAGTACTTAGTTGACAATAGAAACATATAAAGGTTTGGATATGTGACTTCAGTGTGTAGTATCTCAACTTATTCTGAATAAAGTTAGCTAATAATACTTAAAAGGCTGTTTTGAAAATTAATTGAAGTATGTTTAGCAGCACCTTAACGTCCTATGCCATTTGCCAAGTGCAATTATTGTTATTATGGGCTGTTATTATGGTGTTTCACAAGGATTGGAGCAATCCAGGACTAAAAAGCTTCTAAAGAAGCAGCCACCAAAGCTTATGCTGAAAGGAGAGAGTGGTGGCAGTGTACCGGGAGAACTTACCAAAGAATCTGTACCTTTCCCAGTTAATGGCTTCACATAGAGTACTCATTAGGCTTCCCTTTGAACAAAAACAGAATGGCTTCTTTTCTGAAAGTTCCTTTAAAAAAATAAAGCTCATAGATTTTCTTCATAAAAGCACACAAAAGAGGTCTTCTTAAATCTGCCTACACTTTATTTTAATCTTTAATCATTCCAGGAATTTTCCTCACCTTTCTATCTGACATGGGTTTGTAATTTTTGTCTGTCATATAGTAATTCATACTATACGTCAAGTTCTCCTGTGTTAAAAACCACTGGATATAAGTTTTAATGATTGACCTGAATTTGACAGAGCTGTGTAGATGCATTATAATCAATAAAGTTCTAAATAAAATGACAGTGTATTTTTTCTGACTGTAATGACACTGAGGAGGTAAATTATTAGTATTTATTAATAGTGACGAGCTTAAAGAAATAGTGCTATTAATTACACTGTGCAAAAAAAAAAAATTCACAAGGAAGTGAGATCAGTTCTGAAAGCTGTGGCTGTGTCACACTTCAGAGGAAGTTAATAATAATACTTGCCTCAACACTGCACTGAAATACTGAAATAATTGCTTTCTCTTCTGAAATTAGCTAGATTTCTGTTGTGTTCATCTCCATTATGCTATACTCCAAGACAGACAAATTAATTTTCTTCCCCTTTATATGATGGAAAATTGAATTACATTTCACAAGTGCACCAGATTTAATTTTTATCCCTGCATACCTACATCTGAAAAAGTGCTAAGGAGACATTTTAAATGATCTAGATTAGACCCTTGGTTAAGGATGGACTGCACACAGAGGTGGCTGGAGTAGTGCACTTAGAGAACATGCAAAAGCACATACACATATGATATTAGTTTGCTAATTGTATTTCTTGGACTTTTGCCTGCCATATTTTACTGCTAAATGACCTTCTTAAGTCACATTTGCCACTTCTCATATGACTTTTTACTTTAATCATGTTTTTAGGTGGCAGTGTATGAAGGCATTGTTTCAGGAGAAAAATAGATTTAAAATCACAGTTTTTGAGCTCATTTTCTGTGCACACACACACTTTTTTTATAGATGATGGTAGATTTTGGAATGCCATGAAAGTATTGCTATCTAAGGATAGCAATGACTGGATTTTGGAAGGCTAAAGGAATCATCAGTGGTATGTCTATTCTGAGACCTGAATCTCTCTATTCTGAGAAATTTCAATTTTTCCCCCAAATAAATTGTGAGACCTGTACCACACCTTGACACCTTGAATTATTGAGCAATAATTCACAACAGGCATTCCTAATATAAGGGAAATATATATTCTGAATACTCTGAACAATTAATTATGACATGATTTATAGGCAATTTTGAATAGTGAAAAAGAAAGCTATGCCCTTTTTATTGAGCATAGTCAAAAAATGCTCAAACTCTTTGAAAAATCCTTCTCGTACTTCTCAAATCCTCCTGAACATCCTTGAAAACTACCTTCTGCCTCCTTCCTTGAAAACATTCCCAAACAGGAATTTAAAACTTCCAAACTAGTTTAAGGTTTAATCCCATGTACTGCATGTTGAAAAAATTTCGCTGTGTCTAAGTAAAAATGAAATGGAATCTAAAGGAACTTGCTACGTATTCTTATCTAGACACATGTAGGGAAAACCCTTTCCTTGTTGTGTTTTTAATATTCTTGACTTTCCTTGAATGATAATACAACTGTGTTTGTAGACTGAGTACCAGTTAGCAAGGAGTTTTAACTAGCAATTGACGAGAGAGATAGCATTTTCCCAGTATTTACAGTGTTAGTCACAATGGTTTCTTCCAGAACTGTCCTGTAAATCTTGTAAATTAAAAAAAAAAAAAAAAACACAAAGAAAAAAATCCCAGAAAAAATTTTATTTGTTTTTATTGAAGCGAAACTATTTTCATGAGATGGTCTCCTGGCATAAATTCATAGTAATGGCTTTGTTGCTCTGTATTATGATCTCCCTTCAAGATATGATTGGCAGCAACAGTGTTACAGAAATTTCAAGCACTGAGTCAAATTCTGTGCTCTCTACTCAATTATTTCTGAGGCCTTACTTGAAAATACCCTATTAAATAAAAAGTGGAACAAAAATTTGCTAGAGATAGAAAGTCAACACACGCTGTGTCACACTGGAGACCATTCCTGAATGCTTTGGTTCACAAGCAACATGCCATTTGCTGTAGCTTAAGTCACCATTTTGAAGGGAATTTTAGGATCCCTGTGGACAGTTTGACTGAGCCAGCCTGCACTGCCAACTGTTCTTTTAGGGCCACGCTGACACGGCTGTATGTTAGGTCAGAGATACAGAGCTAAGGATGGGAGGGAAGAAGTACCATAAGCTTAAAACACATTAGGAGCAAGGAATCTGCATGTGTGGCTGAAGACACTTCTAGATCACCAAGAGGAATTGTGTCGGGCAATTAGAGAGGAGAGTGAAGTAGCTCAGCAGCTGATGAAAAAGTGTCTTTCAGTCCCTGTGGTAGAAGCCATTGGGGAAATTCCTGTTCCAAGGACACTTTTAAAATGGAAATAACAGCATGGTCTTGACAGAGATTGAAGTCTCAGAGGAGGGAGTTATGGAGCAACTCAGCAACTAGGACAGCAGAATATTAATTTGAGAGACCTGAAGTAAGGAAAGTGTGAAGTAGCAGAGTTAATGAAAATGATTTTATCCTTAGAATGGTGACTGTGTTGAAATAGGAAAGTCACTTCTTACTTCCTCCAGTTGAAACAGGACCCAGGGAAAATCCTGCAAATTACACTTTGACAAATCGTAGTTTTGCTCAGGGGAATGCCCTGAAAAGCCTAATTAAAGAGTAAGGTAAGTAAGTGTGACCTGGTATAGTCGTGACAACACAGCTCCTCTAAGGAAAAGTGTCTCATTTATCATGCAGAGTTGTTTGAAACAGTTAACAAAGTGGATAGATAAACCAGAATATAATAGTTCAGTGCTGTGCTGGCAAAGATAAGCTCTTAAAAGAGTTACAGAAAATATTCTGAATGTCCACAGGGACAATTGTGATAACAACCCACTACAATGACATATGAAAAATAATGTGGAACTTCCTGCAATGTCCAGCATTTTCCTGGTTTTATTTTTCTTTGCCTGTTACCAAGAGCATGCAAGTATAGATCAGTGAGTGTACGAGACACAGCAGCAGGTTTATGTGTTGTATAGACATATGGTGTATACATATATGGCTTATATACAACATAAGCAGGACATATACATCTATACAAATATGGCACACATGCATACATTGTGTTCGTAGACCACCTGTGCATACTGTAGTGTGGATGTGAAAAAGGAATCTGAAGTCAACCTGCAGAGCTTATACTTTGGATGTAGGCACTTGCTCATCCAGTCAAGACTGATCTCACAAAGCTTAGTGAAATCATCCAAAAAATTTGCACCTCCCAGTGAAAAATGAGAATCTTAAAAATCCTGAATGACTGTGCAATTTCAGAATCAAAATTTATGACTGCACAACTTTTACCATTTACTAAGGTGGTTTATGAACAGCCAAGGAGCCAAAACATATAAAGGATTTTGCTGTCCCTGAATGGAGAGGATTCAGATATTCAATCCTTGGCAGATGTTCTTCCTCCTTAAAAATCACATCATACTCCTAGGGAGCTTACACCAGAAGGCTGTCTTTGCATTAACATATCCTTCCAGGCCCAACAAGAAATATCCGTCTGCCTTTATAAATCCAGTTTTTGAGTTTGTGATTGGCAGAAGTTAAAGTGAAAGGAATTACTCTATTTTCAGGTCTCTGTAGTAAAATATCATGGGATTCCTTTGCCCTCAGTTCTTCTCTCCATTTCTCTGTGACACTTAACAGGGCAGGACAAGGTTTTTCCTCCAAGAGAAACGTGGGGAGTTTTGATGGAGCTTATAAAGCTCACTATAGTGCCTGCCCTGAATGACAGGGCCTGTACATATCAAGGTCCTTGGCTTTGGCCAGCTCTTTCCAATCAGGTGTTGGGTACTGGGAATAAACTTGAAGGATCTCAGCATCAGGGGACTGGTAAGAGTCTCACAGGGATGAAAGAAGGGCAGTGAAATAATGGAGATAGGCATCCATCTGGTATTCCCCATGTATTTCTTCTTGTCATCCATTGTTTTCTTGCCTGTCACAAGAAAAAGGCTGTCTTGTGAGAAGAGAAATCTACTGCCAAATACAGAGACAGTGTTGCAGCGAGGACAAAGAACAGCTAATGGGAAACTGGGAGCTGAAAAAGAAGAAGAAAGAACTGTATGGCCTTGAGAAGTGCAGTAATGCAAACGTGGTCAATGTAATAGTACAAAAGGAAAAGGTTGTGTACTAAGGAGGAAGGGAATTTCTATTATAAGCTGGGAGCTGATCAGCCAGATGTGACAGAGTGGAAGAAATATGTGGGTGTATAAATCAATCACAGAATGACTCTGAGCAACCAGCATGATGTGGCTGTAAGATTAATTCCATACTTGGGAATATTAGAAAGGATGTGTCTGGTACAGAACTGCATACTACGTATTTTGTACAAGACTCTGGTAAGGCATTGTGTGCATAATTATGAATGCCTTTTTTTCCAAGAAAAGTGAGGAAGGAAGAAGGGATATAAAGGACTCTGGCAGTATCACGAGGGGTCTAGCTCTGGTCTCTTCCAATCTGTGTTTCTGAATGAAAGGGAGGGAACAGCTTTGCTGCATTAGTAGACATGATTTTTTTCCTGAATCCACGTGTAAAACATGGACTTTCAAGTGTTTATACAGTATTTTCACTGGTTTAAATTTTATACGTCTTAGTAAAGCCCTATAATGCATGTTACATTTGAATTTTAGGTAATGCAGGTAAAACTGAAGTCAGCTCCAGACAATCTACCTTTCTCGCCAGTTGATGATAATGTTCGCACAGGGTCTCATTTCCTTGGGATGAAAGCAGGTGGAGTTTTTAAACACCCTCTGGTTTAAAGATATGTATTCTTCCTTGGACCACTTCTGTTCGAAATAAATACTATTTATTTAGTTGCAACATTTCTTTCCCCATTGTGATTAGTTTTTGAATCAAGAAGATGCAAAGAAATCTAGACAAGAGTTAATCTCAAAATATGTACCCATAAAGCCATTCACAGCAAAGTCACTACTTCATTCTTGCCGAGCTATTTAAACAAATTCCTGTAGTTAACATGATTTCAACAAATCCTGAGGATAAGGTGATTTCATCTGTCTTTAGTATTTACTAGTCTTTTTTTTTCCCCTGCTGATCTGTCAGTCCATGACCTTGAAATCATTATTACTAGCAAACTCTATCTCATTACAGCTTCTTTTCTCCGCAGGCAGCAGATAGTTTTTTTAAGTTTTAAATGTTGCAGTCTATAATTAATGTAATTTAAATTATAAGGCACTTAATTTTACTACAGTAAACAGAAGAAAATTTTAAATCTTTTTCTGTGCCCTGGAGCTGGGAGTGTCTGGGTTTCAGAAAATACTTGGTTCTCTAATCATCTGACTCTAGTGACAGAATAATTTAACTTGTATGGATACACACTAATTGGTGAAAGCTGGATTGTTAAAGGAAAGACCTGTTAAAGATAAAACTTAGAGAACTGCATTGCTTAAGATGGAAATCCAGGCTTATGACTTTGAAAGATGTCACAATCAAATAATCTTAAAAAAAATTATTGCAGTCACGTTCTTTGGCATGGCTTAAAAACATGGTCAGAATAAGTAGCCTTGTTGGTATTTTAACCCATGTTAAGTGGCAGGTCTTTAGGGAAGAGGACATAGTGTGTTGTCAGCTAATGTCACCTATAATTGACCCTGATAGGGTTAACTATAGTCTTGGAATAGTGGGATGATGATCCAAGATGATCTATATTATCTTTTTATTTTGTTTTGGTTTTGTATTGGTTCATAGAGGTAAAGTACGCAGCAAGAATGCGATTCTGCAATTAAAATAAAAAGATTTCTGCACCAGTACAGAGCAATAATGTCCTATTTGATAGCAAGACTCACCCTGCAGAGCCTCAACATACATTAGCAATTGCATGCAGTACAGCCTTGATAGAAGATTGTATTTTTCACTCAGTGCAGATGGTACCATAGCTGGTGAAATCAAAATCAGAGAGAACTTATCCAAAGCATCCATTATTTTTGACAATTCAGAAGGAAGAAAGTGTGAAGATTTCTTCTAATTCTTGCTGTGGATAAGGTACAGTGTTCAGAGAACTAGAAAATAAAAAATCAATGGGAATTTTTATTTTTGCTTTGGATCAATTAACTCTGTATTGCTGTATTATTCCCAGAAAAAGATTGCTTGATTTGTTTTGCTTTTTAATTGATAGATTTCTGTTAAAAAAATATGAGGACGCATTATAGAATTTGTGTTTAGAAAAGCCCTTGGATAATAATATACCTCATATGCTTTCACCTCTGTGATCTAACATCCAGACGGTTAGGGCCATGGCTTTGAAAAAAGTGCTGAATAACGCACTTGTCTGACAATATTCAATTCAGTCTTTTCACCGACTGCTCAATTGTCTATTCTAAGCTTGTTGTCTTACTTGGGTTCACAACCATCCATTTCACTTCCTTGCCTCTGCCATATTGCCATCAACATGGCCCTTCTTTTTTCAGAGTTTTAAATTTTGATCTATAAAATGTTTATGAATTGGAATGATAAAAATGTTTATGAGTCATTTGCCATGCATGCTGGCTTATTGTGTCTGGCTGTACCATCTGCAGAGAGAGTCACTAGACTTTTCAATGGTTCTCATGAGAAGGGGCTTTATAAAGCCTCTGGTTTATTCTAATCAATGCATTTGCCAATGTCACATAAACTGCATATTGAAAGTAAAAAAGAACATTTGTAAATATATTCACTTTTAACTAACAGCTAAGGAGTTAAGCATTTGGGTTAATGACACATTAATAGTGAAATTCCATGCCCTTCTTTAGGAAGTGCAATGTTAATGGCATCAGCTCTGGCCCAAAGGGAATCTTCCAATTCAGTCAGAATAAGCACAAAAAACTGCTAGCAGCTCTTCCAGTAGATTTCAGTTATGTGGAAGCATCTTGTTAGCATCTTTGATTGTAAGATAAGTGAGTACGCAAAATGACACTATGCGGCTTTTCATATTTTTTGTTGTTCTCTATAAGTTACGTATAATCTCTGACCTGTTTACACTTTAAAAGCTGTTTTTCCCCTCCATGTCCTCATAGTCCAGCATTCTGAGATTCCAGCTGCAAAAACAGAGTGTCCTGATGCAATAAGTCCTACCAGATCCTGCAGAAAACCAATGTGGGAAGCATATCCTTTTTTTCCTTCTAATTAGATATACTTCATATTTTGAAAATATGAATATAATAACAAAGAAGTGATTGAAGTTATTATCATTTTAATAATCAAGAGATATGACTATTGTCTCTTTATTTAATCTCCAAAATAAAAGTATTACTGCTACTTTTGCATGCCTTCTCCGAGAAAGGGAGAGTAAGAGTTCAAATTAAACAAAGATTCTGTAACACTACTGCAATATGTCTAATCATAATAAATGAGCATAGATTTTAACTCTATAGAAGATGCATTTAGAAATCCTGAAGTGGTTATTTTATCACTAACTCTGTAAGAAAGAGATTCCCTCTGCAGACAGCTGTTATCACCTACAGTGTTCTTATAAACTGTTTTTTATGGCCTCCAGTTCCACTAAAGAAAAAAATAAAACAAGCATTTCAGGCAGTCAGACAGGTTAGAATAAACATGATATGAAAGTGGTTTGGGCTAACTTGAGTGACTGTGCCTGGGGGACAGAATCAATTTATAGAGAGTGATGAATAACATGGGATGGGGGAAAGTGTATGATATCTCCAGCTGGCCCAGTAAGAGTCAGAAAAGAAAGTATGCCTACAGCCTAAGACGTATAAGCTGCAATAAAAGAATGCTGGGACGGAATCTTTCCCACCTTCACTAGTGTATGCATTCTATCTATGCAAGGGAGTATAAAAATACAAGCAAGGAAGACTTCCCTACTGATTTTTATGATAATAAGCAAACCCTTACTTGAAATTATGTATTACAAGTTACCAAATAAGGGAGAATTAGGCCTACTCCTTTAATATAAAAGGCAAGTTATTTTGGAGATTACAGGGAATGTTTCCAATCTCAGCTAAACTGTTTAATATGCTGAGTGATAAGGAATGCAGTGCTGTCTTTACAAAGCATATTTAGGTCGTGCTCTGCATTAGGACTACCCTCGCAGAACAGCTAGTGTTTGATGTGCTTCTCTCTTTCCAATGACTGTAGAAACAAAAAAATACAGAAGGTAAATGAGGGATGAAAATGCATCCAAGCAATGAAATGCAGTGTTATTAAAGTAACATTAATCTCTATAAAGTTGGAAGAAAAGAAAGATGTTTTTCATGTTCCTCAGAGAGTGGGAATATACTGAGTGTACTGTATGAACTATATCACACAGAAAGTATGTGAAATGGTTAGTCTTCAAAAGTTTTGACATGCATATAATGTAATCGTATCTGGTTCAGTTCTGACCGTATCAGTTCTATTCATATACTTTTCTTCAGCTATAAGACGGAAAAAGAAAATTTCTTTTGCACAGTTGAACATCTGCTGCAGGGTACAAATTTTGACAAACTGACACATTTTGGTCTGTAATATTTTATGGAAAAAAAAATCCTCCTGGGTATTAAATATATCATGCAGTAGCTGAAAAGAAACATGTTGGAACTAAGTTGTACTTATTTTCGATTCAGAGCCAGCATCCAAGAAGTTTATGAAGTGGTGAAAAGGATCAGCAGAGTTAATTGTTTTTATTTAAAGTTTGCTTTAAGGATGAAAAAACAGTTTTCTCTTAGAGAACTGATAAGCAGCAGCAGCATAAATTTAAGCGAGACTATGTCTGGGCTGGTAAGCACAGAATGGAGAAAAATCATACAAGGAACTGTGCCTGGTTTCTTGAACTTCTTTAGGGGAACGATTTGCATTCCTAGTTCCTAGGCAAAATAATTTCCTTTTGCCTGACAGATTTCCAGCAGGTTAAATGTGTGGGCCCTCTGCTGAGTGAGGTGGCAGCCCTGATGACCAAGGATGCAGAGAAGGCAGAGTTGCTGAATACCTTCTTCGCTTCGGTCTTTAATCTGAAGACCAGCCCTTGTGAACTCCCTGGATGTAGGAGGGAAAGCCTGGAGGAGGGAAGACTCTCCACTAGTCAGTGAAGACTGGGTTAGGGATCAGTTATGAAAATTGAATACGCACAAGTCCATGGGCCCTGGTGAGATGCACCCAAGAGTGTTGAGAGAACTGGCTGACGTTGTTGCTCCACCACTCTCCATTATTTTCGGAAGATCGTGGCAAATGGGAGAG
>VZZY01012773.1:2177-12763 GCA_013400335.1 Eurystomus gularis
TGCATGCGGGGGAAGGTGAGCGGGGGCCGCCGGCGCGGAGCAGCCGCTGCCTCCCCGGCCCCTTGCCTCCCTGCCCAGTCCCCCGTTCCAGGCCTCCCCAAATCCCGCACCGAGCCCTCGCTTCCCTGCGCTCCGGGCCTTCCCCGTGTCCTGCTCTGGAACCCTTGGTCCCACCGTCCTCAGCCCTCCATTTCTGGACACTTCCTCAAGTCCCCGACCCAGGCGCTGCTCCTTCCGTGGCCGTCTCCCCGGGCCTGCCCCGCGGCCCGCTCTGTGCCCCTCGCTGCCCGCTCTTTAGGCGCGTCCCCTCCCTGCACCTGCCCTGCTGCGCATCCATCTCAGCCCTT
Organism: Eurystomus gularis; assembly: GCA_013400335.1. Classification (NCBI taxonomy): domain Eukaryota; kingdom Metazoa; phylum Chordata; class Aves; order Coraciiformes; family Coraciidae; genus Eurystomus; species Eurystomus gularis. The sequence continues at coordinate 2,525 of VZZY01012773.1, forward strand.
CTGTATCGGGCTGCTCCCCCCTCGGCCCCCATCTCTGGCCCTTGATGCCATGCAGAGTGGGGATGTGCTGCCGGGTGCTTGAGGGATTTGCTTTCCTCAGGCCCCGGGGTATTCCCAGAACGATTTTTATCACGCTTTTTAATTCCTGCATTCCTGCTCGCCCCAATGCAGTGATTTCTTGTAGCAGTCCAGCGCTCTGAGCTGGTGGGTGAATTCCAGCATCTCCTCGTGTGTCTCCACGGGGACAGTCAGGTGGCACAGGGATAAGCTCTCAACTGCCATTTTACTGGCTATGGGACTGAGGTTGTTGTGAGGGAGGTGGAGAACTCTTCCTCAGTCTTCACGGTGTGCCCTGGATAACAGCGAACCAGAGGGCCTGGGAGCACTTCTGGGGGCTGATAACCTTCAGGCATTTTTGGTGAGAAAAATCAGCCTTCCAGCAATTAAAGAAGTGTTTATCTTTTAAGCAAAATAACAGTTACTGTAACAGTCATGTTTATGTCTTCTGCCTTCTCTTTTAATGAGACTGAAATTTACTACAGACTGTTGCTTTTTTCCAGGCAGCTTCCCAGGAAGCAGCAAGAGTCAGTCCATATGTCTGCGTACCCAAGATAGCACTTGTTTTAACTCTGGGTTATTTACGCCTGGTTTTAGAGGCCTCCTCCTCTACACCAGGATAGAAATGAAAGCTATTAAATAATGCTGTACGTTCACTCTTCCTCTGCTAACGCACGTCATTGTTGTGGTTTAAAACAAACCCGCTGCTACCTCTGCCTAATGTGCTGGTGTGCTCAGTTCACAGGTTAATTACCTACATCTTTGTCTACGAAGACCTGATCTCCTTGACCTGCGGTGCTGTTATCATCTGGTATTTCGCCGGCAGCTTTGAGAAGAACGTTGGCACTGTGAAGCACTGCTTCCTCACCATCACATTTGCCGTTCTTTCTGCCCTCCTCTACCTCTTACTCGAGACCATTGTCTCAAGGGTGTCAGAGGTGGAAGATGCCAAAGGATTCATGCCAGTAGCTTTTGCTATGTTGGGTGTCTCCACCACCCGCTCGCGGATGAAGAGGACTCTGGTTTTTGGGGTTAGAATTCCAGTGGTGCTGGTGCCATGGTTTCTGCTCTGCATAGCATGGTTTATCCCTTGCTCCTCTCTCTTGAGTAACCTGTGTGGGCTCCTAGCTGGAGAAGCCTGTATCCTTTCCAAGAGCAGAGCTTTGAAACAGAGCGGGGTTGCTGGTTCACGAGGAGGGGGATGTGCTGCAGTTCTCCTTGCTGAGATGTACACACGAGGCTATATGGTATTTCCTGGGCTCTTGCTCTGCGTTCACCTCTCACTGGCTTTGCCGATCCTCATCACACCCAGTTCTGCATTTGTTTTTCCCCTGGTGCTTCCACTTCCCCTGTGGCTTTAGTGCACACAGAGAAGAAGGAGCTGAGAAGGACGATGGGTTGTGAAGTTGGGTAGAACTGGGAGTATTCTCCAGGGAAAGGTGTTTGTGGCCAGGGGGGATCGTATGTGGCTGTGTTAGAAGTGAGTGCATTGTGTCTGCAGTCCTCCTTAACACGCTGCTGACTTCAGATGGTCTTGGCTACTGTTTCTGCTTTGATTTTCCAGAGTCGGTGGCCTCTAAGCTGGACCAAGTGTTCCCTTTCAGCCTGCTAAGGAGGATACCAGGGCTGAAATATATCCCAGGGTCCTCAGCAGGGAGAAGAGCCTTTGAAAGCAGCAAGTAAGTACAGGAGTTCCTGTGAAAGATCTTATGTATAGGGGAATTTGGGGGCAGAAGTGTAGGCATTAAATTGCCTTTAAAAGCCTTATTGTGCTTGTCATGTTCGTGTCCTGGGTGTCTGGGGGAACACAGGACCCATCGGTGCTACACTGGTGGCATTACTGTAACTAAAATGTTACCACACAGTAACTCAGCCGGGTCTTGCAGTGAAAGCTAAAGCGAGGTGCAAGACCTGTCATTTGCTGCAAGGGCAGCGTGGGGAGCAAAGGGATTGCAGCTCAGCTGATGTGAAAGTTCAGTTGCAGGCAGTTCTGCCCTAACATTAGGCATTTATTCCTGGCTGTGTGGCTCCCTGGGGTGTGATCTTTATCTTTCTTTGCCCCACCTCACCTCCCAGGAATGCTGTGAAGTGAGTTGTGTCCAAATCTATGTAGGAGCAGAGTGTTGTAAATTAAATATGTCACTTACGAAGCTCAATGTAGAGCTTTCAATGCACGTTTTCAGTGTCAAGGCAAGATTGCTTTACGAAAAAGAAACCTCGGGGCCTGTGGCTGACGTTCAGGAATGGGTTTAAGTTTGTGTATATCACAGCCATCACTTGTCTTCTAAAATAGCTTGGAAATGTAGGTCAAATTTTTCCCTATTCTAAGATGTCATTTCACTTTCACAGAGAAGAATAGTTTGAAGGGTTAAATTCTCTGTATTAAGCCATCAGCTCACTGTAAAGCCCTTTTTGAAATAGAAGCAATCCCAAGTATTTGCATCTGCCCTCACCTGTGGGAAAACCATGAAACAAACCCTACCTGCAGCAGGAGCGTACCCCAGCTCCGTGAGGGCACTGAGGTGTGTGAGTGCTGGTGGGGCAGGCTGGGCAGATCCAGCAGCATTCGTGGGTTTACTCTAAAGTGCAGCTGTGGGGAGGAGGGACTGTCGTGCTGCGCGCTGAGCCCGTGCCCACCTCAGCCCAGCACCTCTGCTGACAGCTGCTGTGCCCAGCACCCCAGCGCTGTGTCTAACCCTGCCTTCTCTACGTGTTGTGACATCAATAGGCTGTTCTGGCTTAAAGGTTTTTACGTAAACATTTGTCTATCAAGCAGTGCGTGGGAAGGTGCATAGGAAACATCTAGGACGTTTCCATTTCTGCAGCTGAATTTGCATGTGTCTTAGACACAAGTTCTGTGGGTACTTCTGGGAGCCTCATTTTTATCGTATTGGTTCTTTTTCTCAAGTAAGAGCTCTTGATGGTTTGGAGTTGGTTATTTTTTTATTATTATTTTTATAAGACTTCAGGCATCAACTTGCCACCAGACAGGAGGCATTCCTGGGAGGTCCAGGCTTTGGCATCATCTTTTGTCCACAAATAAAAATCCAAACCAGACCCACACCCCAAATAAAAAAATCACAGCCTAAAAACCCCAGCATGAGCCAGTCTCTCATTCTTGCTGGAAACATGGCAGTCGTCGTCTTCATGAATCCTGTCTTGATTCTCAGCACTCGTCTGAGTGCTGTGCGTGGGCTGAGCAGTGCTCCTGATGTCCCCGAGGCTTTGGCTCTTAGGCAGATTGCCTCTCTCTTGATGTTTTGGCGGCATGAGTCATGCCTTCTGCTGGCAAAGGCTGTTTCTAGACCTTGCTTCTGAATGATTAATTTTATTTGTAACTCTCTCCTTTCCTTTAGTCCCTCTCTATACCCTGGGCTCTTACTTGCACCAAAGGCCTTTCTGGCTTCTTGATAAAGAACACTTGGCAGCTGCAGCTTCTCCTGATTAATACCTGAGCAGATGGGTGGAAGGCAGGGAGGATGCGTACGGAAACCTTACAGCACATTGCAGCTTGACTTGCGTATCCCTTGCACAAAGAGACTCAGGGCCAAGAACCATGCTTGGTCCGTGGGTGTGCAATGGCTGTGAGTTGGGAGTGGGAACATCTGTCCTGGGAGGCCAGTGAACTTATTTTTACTTAAGTGCTGCTTATAATCAGAGCTTCTCTTGTTGTAGTGAATCTCTCTGATGGATTGCCGTGACCTTTCTGAGCACTGGTCAGGAGGAAATCTGCCCCCCAGGGCATTCCCAATGCTAATTAGGCTATGCCAGTTCTGAATACAGTCTAACCTTCTGTTTTCCTTCTGCCCAGGATTAACCCTGCACCAGGTGCCTACCCCACCCAAAGCTACTCCTGCTCTTCACCTCCGGCTCTTCCTGCTTTCCAGATGCAGCACTTCAACACTCAGAGCCAGGGGTTTCAACAGAGCTGTGCTCCAGGATATGGCCTTGCTCTGGGACACGAGGGATCTCAGCATGGCCGTGCTGCAGGACACAGCCTCATCTCTTCCCTCTACCCAGCCACAGGTGTCTTTGGAGGGCATTCCGTGCAGGCCCACGCTGGAGCCTCGCCTGGACAGTGCTGCGAGCTGGGCAAGTTCTCTCCCCCGCAGCACTTGTGCCTAGCAGATCCACAGACATGTGCAGGCGTGGTCCCCTTCGCTGGGGTTCAGCAAGCATCAGGGCATCCAGCAGCCACAGTGGCTTCTGTTTCACCTGAATTTTCCAGAGTCCAGGTGTACTGATCCTCCAGAAAGCAGCAGGACTCTCCTACTGTGGCAGGGCCATCGTGTGGTGCTCACACAGCAGTGCGCTGCTGGCATCTTTGCTGTTGCTGGGGTGACAAATGGGTTGGTGGGCCATTCCTCTGCTCCCTGGCTCAGGCTACTTTAAGTACAGTTCCTTTATAGTTTGTTTTTTTTTTAAATCTTTTGGTATTGCTGGGGGTGGGGACTGTATCACCTCTGTGTGCTTCTCATCCCTTTGGAGTCTTTTTTCCATTGCTGTATTTAGCAGCTGCCTTCTTTCCACACTGCCACCAGAGTTATAGTGCCCTTTGACTCAAGCTAGGAGCTTAATTATCTGAACATTGGATGAATCCTAGAATGGTTTGGGTTGGAAGAGACCTTAAAGATCATCTAGTTCCAATCCCCTGCCATGGCAGGGACACCTCCCACTAGACCAGGTTGCTCAAAGCCCTGTCCAACCTGGCCTTGAACACATCCAGTGATGGGGCATCTACAGCCTCCTTGGGCAACCTGTGCCAGTGCCTCACCACCCTCATCATGAAGAACTTCTTCCTCACATCTAACCTAAATCTCCCCTTCTCCAATTTAAAGCCACTGCCCCTCGCCCTAGCACTACAAGCCCTTGTAAAAAGTCCCTCCCCAGCTTTCTTGTAGGCCCCCTTCAGATACTGGAAGGTCGCTATAAGGTCTCCCTGGAGTCTTCTCCAGGCTGAACAACCCCAACTCTCTCAACCTGTCCTCATAGGAGAGCTGTTCCAGCCCTCTGATCATCTTTGTGGCGCTCCTCTGGACCCTCTCCAACAGGTCCATGTCCTACTTGTGCTGGGGGCTCCAGAGCTGGACGCAGTGCTCCAGGTGGGATCTCACAAGAGTAGAGCAGGGGGGAGAATGCCCTCCCTTGGTGTGCTGGTCATACTTCTTGTGATGCAGCTCAGGACACAGCTGGGGCTTTCTGGGCTGCACTCGCCCATTGCAGGCTCATGTTGAGCTTTTCATCAACCAGCACCCCCAAGTCTTTCTCCTCAGGGCTGCTCTCCATCCACTCATTGCCCAGCCTGGATTTGTGCTTGGGATTGCTGCAGCAATAAGGACACATCCTGTCTACACTGAAGCTTTCAGGCTTCAATCTTATTTACAGGTGTGATGTAGCTAGGATCCAAAAGAGGTTGAAATCATTAAAGCCTTCATTTATAACTTAATATTTGAGTGGAGGAGGACAGATGTCTGCACTGGTGACTTCACTGCCTTGAAGAGGGCTTGTTAAACCAGGGTTGGGGCAAGAGGACAGAATGCAGAGGACCCTTTTCTGCCCCCCCAAAAGACAGCTCTGACAGGTGAAGGTCCTTCCTAGCTGCAATCTGTGCATGCATCGACATGTTGCCTTCATTTTCTGACAGCACTGCACTAGCTCAGCCTTGGCTGAAGACGAGGCAATGCAGAGGCAGGGAAGACACTTCAATAAGGATTTTGGCCATTTGTGGAGCAAATGGATGTAAGTCTGAGGAGCTGGGAGGGACCTTAACAGTGGGTTAGAAGCCATTGGGGGTGGTCACACTGCTCAGCTTTAGATGTCTCATGTGCCATTATCAGCACAATCTCTCTCTGTTTTCTTCAGAGCTCTGTGGGCGAGGGGAGCTTTTCAGCAAGGGATTCAGAGCAGAACGCAGCGTTTGGTGCCTGTGGCAGAAATGAAGGCGTTAGGTCGAGTTGGTGGGACTTGAGCTGTATTTCCAGCTCAATAGCTGCTTTGCTGTGCCATGCCCAGGAGGATTCTGCCATGTCAGTGTCCGTAAATCAGCTGGGATCTCAACTGGTGCCCTTGCCTCTTTGCTGAGAGTTTTGTTGTGCTCCAAAAATCAAGTGCTACCTGAAGCACAAAGTGCCATTACTGCTCTTGGAGCTGTTCTTGCAGCGCCCGACCTGTCCCCGAAATCCACAGGAGCCTCGGGGCTCTTCCATGCTCTCGGGGTCATCGGCAGCATTGGCAGCTGCATGCTCCAAAGCACGTACGTGCCTCTTTCTTTTTTCCCTCCTTCTGTGTCTGAAGAATCGCTGTGTTGCCTTACAGCCGTTATTCCTCCAGCAGCCCTTCTGGGACGACCACCATTGTGGCCTTGCAGGAGCTTGCTCTGGGGGAAGACCAATGTGAATGCTGAGGACTTAGACCTCAGATACACGTTAGCAAGAAGCTCTGCTCACAAAGGTGGGCACTCCTGGGCAAGGGCTTTCTGCAGGGGATTGCAGCAATTAGGGAGCCAACCTAGGGTTGGTGGGAAGTCTGGACTTGGTGGCCTGCTCCATCTTATCCCTGATTGTTTCACTCCATTCACAAACAGGCTTAGCTTCATGATCCTGTTTTTCCTGAATCACTGACAGCAATTGTGTTATTACATTTAGTGCAGAGCAAGAGCAGGATAAGGTTCTTGTTTGGACCTTAAAAGCATGTTTTTAATACCAGGAAAGAAATGCTAGAGATAACATTGAAATGCTGATACTCCACTCTCATTAGTGCCTTGATTTTCATCCCTGTGAGATCCTCATCTGTAAATCTAGGAATATTATCACTGTTTTTTGCAGAAAATAAAAGACAGGGTTCTTGCAGAAAGGTGACGAGGTCTGGTGGCAATCACAAATGTTGTATATCTCCAGCCTGTAAGCTTGAAGCACAATCTGAAAGACAAACTACTGCATCTCCTGGTTGGCTTTCAAGGGAGGAGCTGGAGCATGCCTCTCTGGGTGGTGGGCTGGGTGCGATGGGGACCACAGGGCAGGCTGTGGGTGTAACTGCGGTGCTACCAGCGTGTCAGGCTGGTGATGAGGACGTGCACTGGGCATGAGCAGTGCTGCACACAGGAAAATGCTCATGGGGCTGGCAACTGGTTGTTTTTCCTTTCCGCCTCTTATCAGTGGATCTGGTAAGAGATCCATGCTCCCTGCAGAGCTGTCTAAGGATGGTGTGTTTCCAGTGAGTAGCTCCACAGCTTTACCGTGCTGCTGGAAGCACTGGCCTGTCAGAGTCACCGTAGGGTCACTGCTGGCAGCGAGATCAGCTGCAGGCCTGGCTGGTGTGGGGAGCAGACAGCAAAGCCCCGTCCAGGAGGTCTGATAGCAGGGGAACGTGCCCATGCGTGAGGGAGCATGTACCAGCCATTGAACTTTCCATGCTGGGACAAGGCAACTGCCACAGCCTTGTGAGTGAGCTGTGGGGACGGGACATGGTGGGATGGGTACAAAACGTCAGCTAAGGGTTTTTTCCTTCTGCGTCCAGCTGTGTCATGTGCTTCTTGGTGACTGACAGAGAGATCAGTTGGTCTCTGATCTCTAAGACTTCCATCATGTCTCTTCTCCCAAATAAGAAACAATAGGACAAGAGGAAACTGCATTAAGTTGCACCAGGGGAGGCTGAGGTTGGAGATTAGGAACAATTTCTTCCCCAAAAGGGCTGTCAAGGGCTGTCCCAGGCTGCCCAGGGCAGTGGTGGAGTTCCCATCCCTGGAGGGATTTCAAAGTTGTGGAGATGTGGTGCTGAGGGACATGGGTTAGTGGTGCCCTGGCAGTGCTGGGCTAACAGCTGGACTTGATGATCTTAAAGGTCTCTTCCAACCAAAACGATTCTATGACTATGATTCTGTGTCCCCGGGGCTACTCTGAGTGCAGCTGCACAACCGCCCTGGTGCCTCCCTGTCACTTGAAATGTGTCATTCCTGCATTCCGTGGCCTTCAGATGGACATTTGCAAAGACGAAGATGATTTCTCGCAAGGTCTGTTCCCTGCCTATCCCGAGGGCAGCTGTTTCACAGCGACGTGCTGTCATATAAATAATCTGAGGACCTTCTCCTTCTCCAGCAGTGGAGGCCAACCAAGGCCCGGCTCCCCAGGGCTGAGGGCAGACTCCTCGCCCTGGGAAAGGAAGTTGTTGGGAGGGAGAGAAGGGATTGGGGTGAGACATTTTTGAACATGTCTAAGGCTGAAAAGAGGAATTACATTTGTAAGAGAGGGAGATAAAAATCGTCATCTCATTGGGCTTTGGCATTTGCCTCACTCAGCTCACAGCAGTGTTACTGGTCGCACATTGCAATACCAGGACAGTTCCTTGTAGGGGAGACAGAGAATGAAAGTTTCTAAAGCAGGAAAACAAAACAAAACAAAAAGAAAACAAAAACTCAATAAACCCCTAATTCATCCTGCCCCTGGGGAACGTGCTGTCCTGAAAGTTTGTTATTTTGTGCTTCTGGTGTGTTCCCAGTGAAGCTGCCACTTCTTTGAAGGCCAGGATGGCGTCCGCCCTGGAAGCGGGGTGCACAGTGACTCCAGAAAGCCCCTGGGGTTGTCCCTGTTTTTCCTGGGGTGTCACTACAGTGATGAGATTCTGGGGACAAGCGCTGGGAGCTGAGCTGGCTGTTCCCCTGCGCTTGGGGCTGTAACCCCCCAGACCTGCCTGTGGGATGGAAGCTCCAAGAGAGCCCAGCTCCTTCCCTTCCACTCATCCGCACCCACTATGGTGTGAGATGAAAGGAGTTGGGGGCATGTGGGGAAGCAGAACCAGCTCTGTGCTACATCAGCACCCCAGTTGGGAGCAAGGAGGGTCCCACAGTGTGGGGAGGGCTGACATCAGTGATGTCAGAAGAAAAAAGGGTCTGTATTCACTTTGCTGTTGCTTGTTCATTTGTGGCAAGGCAGACGTGGGCAGACAGTTATCCTGCGTCGGAGGCCAGGTGAGCTGTGCCAGGGCCAGGACGCTGCCAAACACCACCTCTGCCACTGTCCCACTGGATCCTGCCTTGTTTGTCAGAATCGTGGAGGCTCCATGGCCAAAAGTTCAGCCCCAGCCTGTGCTGGGGATGGAGGAGAGCTGGAGATGTGTCCCCGTGGTGAGTGGGAGAAATATGTGTGGAGGCAAAGCACTGACCGAATAGGTCCCTGTGCGCTGGCTGGGCTTGGCTTCCTCTTCCACCCGGGGGTTTGGGCTGGGGGTGACGGGGGCCCAGCCCCGTCCCTGCCAGGAGCAGACCGGAATGGGCTGTGCCATAATGCCTGTTCCTGCTCCAGGCACCTGATGGGCTGGGGATGACTCCAAACCAGGGACAAGCTCTGTCCTGCCATCCCCTTGGGCGGTGCTGCAATCTTTAACCCGTGGCCTCTCACCCCGCAGGGGACAGTCATGGACTGGAGTCACCCTGGGAAGCTCCATGGGGTCAATCCTGGAGCCAGTGCTGGTGGCAGAGGTGCCTGGGCAGCCCCACACCCCTGAGTCCTCAGCCCCGGTGCTATTATGAGAGGGGCTGTCCCCGCAGCCCCGGGCGTTGCTGTCCCGGAGCCCCTGTTTTTGGGGTGGGATCCCCTCCCTGCACCCCTCCTGGCTCCTCGGGTGCCTGCTGGCCCTGGCTCGGCCGGTGCAGACTTTGAACCTTCCCCGAGGGTTTTATTGACTCTGATGTGAGCGTCAACACAGCGATAGTGGCAGAACCATGACCTCAGACGTGCCAGCGCCAGGCCGGATGAGGGAGGGGGACCAGCCCCAGGGTGACCCCGCACACGATGCTGGGGCCTGGGGCCTGGCATGGGGATACTGGGTGGGGGTCGGGGCGAGCCGTGTTCCTGGCTTTGGCCACGCTGGGCTGAGGGAGTTGTGACCCAGCTTCCCAGAACAAGGCGGGAGGAGAGCAGCGGTCCCTCTGTGCCCGCGGCAGCTGGGGCCTGCGGGTCCGGGTTGTGAAACCTCTCCTGCCCGCACTGCTGGGGAGGTTTCCGGAGCTGCTTGTGCAACTCCCCCCGAAGCATCCAAATCGCCTGGTTTACGGTTAAAACAGGAGCATTCGCTTGCTCCGGCCAGTGGAGCTGCCCCTCCTTTCCCAGGCCGGGGTGTCGGTGGCTTGGCGGGGTGCCAGCCTCTGCCCCAGGCCCCCGGCCCCGCCCCCAGCAGCGGCCCCGGGGG
>VZZY01012773.1:13700-53961 GCA_013400335.1 Eurystomus gularis
CAGGCTCGGACACCTGGGTGCTCTGATGGAGAGAGGAGGGCCGGCATCACCTGATACAGGGGCTGTGGAGAGTGAGTCCCCTGTTACACAAGGGCAACTGGTGTGACTGGCCCCCTGTTGTTGGGAGGACTGGGATGACTACGGCCCCCTGTATGGGGGGCTGGTGTGAGTGGCCCCCCTGTTATTTGGGGGAAGGCTGATGTGACTGGACCCCCTCATATTGGGGGCCTGGTGTGACTGTGGCCCTCTGTGTGGGGCAGCTGGCATGAGTGTGCCCCTGTTACCTGGTGTGTGTGCGGAGGTGCCCGTTGTGCCTGGCCCCCAAGGGCTGTGGGGGTGCAAGGCAGGGTGGGCACCCTGGAAGGGGGTGCTCCAGGGTGATGTCCCCCCCCAGCCTTGCTTCCACAGCGCTGAACTGCTTATACTTACTCTGTCCCAGGCCAGTTAAAAGCCTTCAACGAACTTATTTTTCTGGCGCTTCTCTGCAGAATGTTATTCCCAGCATCTAACTGACACCTTTGCTGCACGCTGGGCTGGTTTGCTGTTGTTCTGCATATTTCTCTTGATAAACTTCTGAGGTGTTGGAAGACTGTTTGGTTTGCCCCTGGCTTTTCCTGATGGGACGGATTTGGAGAGTGAAGTTATTCCCTTAGGGAATGTGCTTGTTGAAGGAAATACTGGAAAAACCCCCTGGTTTTGACTCTGAAAGCTGGTAGGGGTGGAGACACCTGGATTACGGTGTTGGGAGTTAGTCATCAGTGTGGATTCTTAGGCAGCTGCCTTACTTGCAGCAGTAAGCACAGCTGGTGCATCTTGCAGTGTGCTTTGGTCTGCAGACTGGGGGTAGCTTGGGTTAGCTCTCAGAGCGTGGAAAGAAATAGTCATGCTTAGTGGAACACCTGTAGAGAAGTGGGGTCACTGAGGCTTTCTGCCTGATTCGAGTGGGTCTGGAAAGCTGAAATGAGGTTATGTTTTTACAGCTCTTTTTAAAAAGCAGAAACATATATCCAGTTGAGAAGCTGGAAAAGCAGAAGGAAGCATCAGGTCTGCGTTTCTAAGCTCTGGAAGAGAAGCAGTGCTAGTGTTGCTGGGGGCGTCCCTTCTTCATAGTGCTTGATGCTTGGTGTGGACCCTACTGAGGAGCTGCGTGATTTAGTATTTTTTTTGTTGGCCAGCAGGGCTGTGCTTAGAGGGGTGCACTGATGCACACATACCTTTGGCTAGATAGAAGGGCTTGTGCTTTGTATTCTGTAGAAATTTCTCTGAGAAATCCCGATGAGTTGCTGTGCACCTGCAAAACAAGCTTGCAAATTAATCTGCTGCAGATGAGGATGTTTTGCCAGGGAAGGGCTGGTGAGCCAGACCCCTCCTGGTGACCCTGACTTTGTCCCAGTACAGCTCTCGGTTTTCCATCAGATGCATCTTTTGCTACTTGATGGCACTGAAACAGAGTGTTTATGGCGCAGAGCATCTGGGTCTTCTGTGTTGTGCATGGACATGATGGTCCATGAGAACTATGTTTCCAAAACACTTTTCTAAGAAGCAGGGAGGATACAGGCACTACAAGAAAAAAAATCTGACAGAACTTCTTTTAATCTTCTAGTGTGAAAACCTTGGAGAGTAAAGTGAAGAGCAGGCAGGAAGGAGGAGGTAGTGTCACACAGCCGGCTTAGCCCTCTCTGAAATAGTCTTGCTTTAATTGTGACAGAGTAAAAACCTCTTGCTTTGTTGTCACTTTGCAGTTGCCTCCTGTTCAATCAGTCTCCAGGGTGGTGCCTTTCAGTAGCTAGGGTTGAGCAAGGAAGCGCTGCATTCAACTTTTATTTTGTTTCTTCCAGAGCAGCTGGAGGAGTTTGACGGGTCCATACGAGAACTCCTTGTCTTGGCTGGAGGGAGGCTTTCCCTGCTGCTCATCACCCTTTGTGCTGGAGCTCACAGGCCGCATCAGCACTTGTTTTCAGAACCGTAGCTGCAAGGTAATCTCTTTGTTTTGAGCGTCACAGGTTGTGGAGCATCTGTGGGCGCAGCTGGGTTTGGGAAGGGTGGCTGGTAGTGAGAGCTGACAGGCTGGGAGTGATGGTTTCCTTATCCAGCTCACCCACAGCAGAAGTGGCACGTGGAACTGCATCCAGACTGAAATCCCGCTTGATCTTTACCCTCTCCTTTGGCTGCTGTGATGCAGCCAAAGATAATGTGTCTGCTGTCCCAGAGGACTAGGGAAAAGGCTTCCCTGCTCTGTTCTGTGTTCCTACTGTCTCCTCCCCATCCCTTTCCTCTGGTATTAAAGAAAGTCACCTGGCAGTTTCCTCTGCTGCACTGGACTCTGTTCTGTTTCCTGACATGGGCTCTACTACCTCTAAAGACACAATTCATAGAACTTGCATAAGTTTCTTTCCCAGCGTGATCATTTGATCTGAGAGGTGAGATCAGGTTATAGGTGCTATTGTTGGGGGTGAGTCACAAGCCCTGCAGTAACAGGTGCTCCTCTGCCAAGATGGGGTTTTTATAGAGTTTGAAATTTCATATATGAGAACAAATAATTACACACTGCTCATAATCTCTTGCTTCTACCCAAGTAAACATTCAAATCAATTGTGTGCTGCTCATGGAATTCGGAAAGAGCAGAGGAGGAATGCTTGTATCTCTGGTGGCTTCTCAAGGGCCACAAGTCCAAAGACTGGCAGGGTTTGACCTATGGTGGCAGATTATTGTAATATCCTTGCCTACTTATCAGCCACTTCTGGGCCACCAATTACTCCTTTGCAAGGAATACTGTAGAATTATTGACTCATTTTCCTTTCCATTCTCACTGTATGGAGTAGGAGATGGGGAGGTTTGGAGTTAAAGATGGGGTTGGATTTTCCTCCTCAGCAACTGACTCTGGCAGCACATGTGCAAGTCTGTGGGGAAAGTTTAGTAAAAGTTTAGTAACCAGCTTGGGGAGCTGGTAGGTCTGTCTTTGCAATGCTGAGAAGTATGTCGGATCTTGCTGCACAGTAGCTTGTGAAAGGCATCTGTTGACTTGCTTTCACGGGTCATTGTTAGCATCTCTCGGTTCTAACTCCAAGCTTTGGAGGAGCAAGCTGATGATAAAGTGCCTGCAAGGATTGTGCAAGCCCTGGTTGTGTAACAGGGCTCTATGCGTAACCACTGGAGGTAAGCGGAGCAGCTCGCCTTCCAAAGGGAAAGAAAATTCCTGGGTTAAGTATCCTCTGTTTATGTTGACCATACTGGGGTGGGAGTGCGGAGTTGGAGAGCTGCAGTTTTCATCTCACAGCCTTTCAGCCTGTGACCCTGCTTGTTCCCTGCCTGACTCATCCGTTGGCCTCAGGTCTCTTTTTGGTGCTGGATCAATGTTCTGGGGTCTGCTGGTGCACATGGGTGCGTGTGGTTGCAAGAAACTGGGCTGGGGAGTTGTCTGTGTTTCACAAGTGTTCAAGAAAGTAAAACACCGCTGGTATTTCTCTACTCATAGCAGGCTGGGGGTCACTGCACACACTTCTGGTAGGGCAGCCAGATGTGAAGCCTTGCCCTGGGACCAGGAAGACAGCTCTTCTGCTGAGTTACCACGCAATGGAAGGGTCACGCAGTAACCATCCCTTACAGAGTTGCAGGAGTCAGGCATGCAACATCTGCAAAGCTCTCACATTCTCAGAGGGAAGCTGCCTTATAAATGTGAAATGTCCTGGTTCCATACAGTGCTTGGCTTTCTTTAAATAAATAAATCCCACAAATATAGTTCCAATCAGAGGTCTTTACAGTTCTTAAACCTTTGCGTGGCAGGTGGTTGGAACCAGATGATCTTTAAGGTCCCTTCCAACCCAAACCATTCTATGATTTATTTAACCATGTGCCTCTGATGCTTTCAGCTGTTAGTTTCAAAGGAAACCTCCCAGGCGAGAACAGCATTAGAGGGTTTTGCTGTCCAGACTCTTCCTGGGGGAAGAGGTCAAAGTCTCTGGTTACCAACCCATCCCTAGTGCTCCCCTCCCTGTGGTGGCTTCGGGCAAAATCACAGCTTGTCGCACAGCATAAGCAAACTGTGCCTGGGGTAGGGCCTGTTGGGAGGAGGACGGTTTTCACTGAACTTCCACCTGTGGCAGCACTGGGTGCAACACTTGCAGAAGAGGCTGCTGAAAAAAATACCATATTCCCCTCTTGATCTTAAAAAAAAATCTTCAGCAGGACCTGAATCGTATAAAATACATGCCTGAATGGGTTGCTCCTGAGATTTTGCAGCATAACTCTTGGAGCAGTTGGTTTCTCTGGTAGTTGGCAAAAGGGTGGCCTAAAACTCCTGCTGTCTTGTCCCAACTCCCAAATATGGGCGGTGTTGAGATCCCTGCTCCACTTTCTGATGGTGCCTGAAGCACAGTGTGCTGATTTTGTCCCTCCCTCGAGGGGAGGCTGGGGAGCAGTATTGGTTAGCAGGGCGTTCAGTTTATCTGCTGTTCTCAGCTTTTGTTTACCCTGTAATCCTCAACACTTGTGTTTCTGTGTTGGCTCACGTTAACCTGCGGGAAAGAAAGTGTTCAGGTGCTTAAGCTGTTGAGATGCCCCTCGTATTTGTTCAAAGGTTGAGAGACGGGCTTCCATCAGGTGAAAGGAAGTGTGCAATTCAGTAACTCTGGGAAGCTTTCTTTTAAAGCAGCTTGGCAAGTCTGAGTTCATTTTTGTGTTGGATAATGCTTTAAGTCCCTTGGGTCAGCGTGCTGGGCTTCTTGCATCACTCCACCTTGGTATACCTGTAGGGTAGAGTTACTTTCTGCCTCAGTGAAACCATTTCTCTTGCTGTTGTTCTCTTCCTTGCTTTTACAGCTGCTCTGCTGTCCTTGAATAAGACCAGAAAAAATCCAAGTGTGGCAGTGAAAGCTCAAATATGCAGTATTTCAAGCTCCAGGCTGACTGATGCATGCACCACATCTGTCTCGTGCCTAAAATAGAAGTTCTGCCGATGTCCAAGCCGGCGTGTCAAGGTCTGCCTGGAAGAGACCTTGCACAGCGAGAGCAATTTGTTCCATTTCACCAAAAAAGCAGCTCTGAGTTGGGTGTATGTTTTTTACCCCTGCTTGAGGTGCCCCTGCGGCCAAGTTTAGGCTGGGGTTTCTGAGTGGCTGGAAGTGCCGAGAGGCCCATGGGAGAGTCCCTTTCTCAGTATTGTGTGAAAAAGAGACTCTGCTGCTTTTCACCCTTCTTTACTGAGCTGATGGCGGTTAATGGGAAGTTGTTGCACGTGCTGGGATTTTTTTAAAATATGTGGGCAGAAAGTGGTAGGGAAGTGCTAGGTGCAGGAAGCCTTCACGTGTGGTGAAAACCAAAGCTCACAGGCACGGGGGAAAGTCAGCTCTGGATCACCACTCCTCATCGCTGTGATGAGGCAAGCACACCTTTGTCTTGCCGTGTGTGTTGGCCACCCTCTTCCACAGTGAGCACCAGTGCTGGTGCTCAAGCTGAGGCTGATAGGGTGAGGAAGCTGTGAGGTTTCCCACCGTGGCTTCATTCCCCAGGAGCCCAGGAACTTGCCTGTAGTGTGAGCCCAGAGCAAGGAGCCTGCGCAGGCCAGAACAAGCAGGGCTGCTCATCTGCCCTGACCAAAGGCTTCTCCATGAGGGGAAATGCGATCTCTGCATGGCAGAGCTGCGGAGAAAAGGCTAATCCAAGGGCTGTTGAAGGCAGAGTTAAATAACCTGGTCCAAGCGCCAGCTTCAATGGTCTGCTTTTGTTTGGAAAGGAGCACTTTTCTTGCCAGCTCTCCTTTTACAAAGAAGAAAGGGAAAAAGAGCTAATTTGAGACTTGCTGAGGCCAGTAACTGGCACAGGCTGATGTCAACAGAATTTCTTGTTCCAATCAGTTGCATTCATACCTGAAGACGAATGAGAGAAGATCTGGGTTTGCCCCAAGGGTTTCCTGGCCTTAATACCACACACTAGCACACAGGAAAGTCTTCACTGCAGTGGGACTCAGAAGGGAGCAGGTGCAGGAGCCTGGGCAGAAATGCCATCTCCACTACAGCTCTGCACTGTCTGCTGCTGCTGACCCTCCTCCTTCCTTGTGGGCTCGTGTCCGTGGGGCTCCTTATCCTGACACACATCAGTAACCCACCCACCTGACCTGTATCTTCAGTGGGTGGAAGAAGAAAACCCCTTGGTGGTCACAAGACTGTTCCTGTTTGTAAGCAAGTCTCTTCCCTCTCTCACTGGAGTGCTGCGGCCCTGCTGCAGCTCCTTTTGGTGCTGCCATCTGTGCGAGCTCTCAACGAGCTTGGCAGAGGAGTTTCCATTTGCTTTGGCTGTGTCTCCCCTCTATCCTGAAGCTGTCTTTTGAGGCTGGGCCATGATGCTGCTGGAAATAACTGTGAGGTTTTGGTTTCTTTTGAAGGCTTCCTCTCGAGGCTGATGTCCCTGTGTTGTGCCATGGTCCTGTGAAAGGATGGTCAGCACAGGAGAAAGGGTGATCCCTGGGGTAGGCCAGACATGTTGTGGGGAGGAGGTTATGGACACCTTGGGAATTCAGGTTGGTCCCTCTCGATCAGAAAGATGGCTGTGGCAGAGCATGAGGTTCAGCAAGGCCAAGTGGAAGGTCCTGCACCTGGGTCAGGGCAGTCCCCAGTATCACCACGGGCTGGGGATGAAGGGCTGGAGAGCAGCCCAGTGGAGGACTTGAGGGTGCTGGGGGTTGAAAAGCTGCAGCTGAGCCGGCACCGTGTGCTCACAGCCCAGCAGCCAACGTCCTCCTGGGCTGCATCCCCAGCAGCGTGGGCAGCAGGGCAGGGAGGGGATCCTGCCCCTCTGCGCCGCTCTGTGAGACCCCCCTGCAGTGCTGGGGCAGCTCTGGAGTCCTCAGCACAGGAGAGATGTGGACCTGTTGGAATGGGGCCAGAGGAGGCCCCAGCAATGATGGGAGGGCTGGAAGCCCTCTGCTGGGAAGCCAGGCTGGGAGAGGTGGGCTTGTTCAGCCTGGAGAAGAGAAGGTTCCAGGGAGACCTTCTTGTGGCCTTTCAGGGGCCTGTCAGAAAGATGGGGACAGACTTTTGAGCAGGGCCTGTTGCAACAGGACAAGGGGAGATGCTTTTAAACTGAAAGAGGGAAATTTAGACTAGAGAGAAGGAAGAAATTTGATGCTGAGGGTGGTGAGAGCCTGGCGCAGGTTGCCCAGAGAGGTGGTCGCTGCCCCATCCCTGGCACCATTGCAGGTGAGGTTGGCCAGGGCTCTGAGCAACCTGCTCGAGTTGATGTCCCTGCTCAGTGCAGGGGGGTTGGACTAAATGAGCTTGGAAGGTCCATTCCAACCCAAACCAGTCTGCTTGTAGTACCTCATGGTAGTGCTGACCTCCCCAGCTGCACAGAGCTTCCAGCACCAGACATGGTGACAGCCTTGTTTCCGCTCTCTAACACAACACGTGTGCTGAGTCAGGAACACGAGGGTCATCGTCATGTGGCTGCAGAGAGCAAGCAGAATGCTCTGCCAGGTCGGCTCTGCTGGCAGTGCCCCTTTGTCCCCTTCCCTGGTGCAGTTCTGTGAGGCTTTTACTGGGAGGCTGAACTGGAGAAAGCCAGTCTGAAAGAACCAGCGGCTTTGAGCGTGTGCTGCTGTTGGAAGTGGTGGTGACTTGCATCCCAGAAAGTCCTCCGGTCAGTGTCCTTGCTGGGTGTGAGCAGGGTGGCTGGCATGGGGGAAGTGGGCACCCCAGGGCTCGTGTTAGTGGTGGGGTGGTGTTGCTGCGTGGTGAGCTCATTCCTGAAAGCATAGTTTGACTTCAGACCCTGGTGGCCCTGCTGGCATTTAGCTGAGCCAGCCCGGACCTTGCCATGGGCTGGGGAGGGCTTGGCTGCCCGGGCCCTGCTGAGCTCCCTTCGAATGGTGCCTGGCACCAGCACAAGGGTTGGGTGGATGGTGACTAATGGCATGGCAAGCGTTTGCCGCTTGAGTCCTCATTTGACTCGATCCTCACAGATTTCTGCGTGCACGGATTGCAAAATAGAACCGTTGCCTGTAGCTCCTGTGTTTATCTACCGGTGTCCAAAGGGTGCTGCTGCTGCTTGCTTCCCATTGGGAAAACTGGCTGCTCCAATAAGCTCAGGGGCACGGGAGATGGGAGTGCAGCCCCTGGGCTGCCTCGTGCCAGGATGGGCACGGCAGGACTTGTGCCAGTCACCACCTGGAGGTGGAGGGTTCGTGAGAAGCACTCTTTGCTATATTGAGCTGAACTTGGGGGCTTCTTGGCGTGACAGGCTGTGATCGGCTGGAGCCTGGGGATCGGGTCATGGGAGGTGGGAGCAGTGAGCAGCCTGGGGCTGTGCTGGGTCAGCAGGGTTCCTTCTCCTTTCCCTCTCACATGAGCAGGGCTGATGCTGCGGGTCTCAGCAGGTTTATGACAGCACAGGGCTTGCTGACTTGTTTTTGGAATAAGAGTCAGAGGCTGCAATCCTGATCTGGGACTGGGAGGCCAAATTGTCCTGAGATGCTATAAACAAGTGTTATATAAATAAAAGAGTACTTCAGCTCAAAAAGCCAACTTCCTGCCCAGATCACCAAATTGGCTTCAGAGATCAGGTGTTTTGGTCACTAGAAGATGCTACAACGTGACTTGCAGAAACATCCTTGTGTTTGTCGGAAAGGGAGACCTGCCAGCCACATTCCATGGCCATGGTGCATGTTGGAGGCTCCACACTGAGGCTCCAATGTGCTTCAGGAGACACCTGCTGCACCAGCTAATGCTGCCATCGGCTGTGTGCAAGAGAGGGAGGAGAACAGATCTCCTTGGCTTGCTGACCACTTGGCTTTTAGGGTACTCCCCATTCTGTCTTGTTTATTGTAATACTATTTTTATTTGTATTTTAATATTTTAACTGCTGTGATGTGATAACACGTTTAGTCCATGTGGAAATCATGGGGAATTTGAGGATGCCTGGCACTGACAGTGCTTCCAGTCCTTTGCTTGAGAGATGCGTGAGAAGTAGGAGTGCAGTTTTTAATATGAGAAGGAAGTGCCTCTGTCCGGCAGCATGGAGATGTGCAGAGAGGGTCCCCGGTGATTTGGATGATTGCATGCTGCTGCGTATTGAGCGAATTCCCAGGTTTAGAAGCTGCAGTCAGAGTCTGAAAAGCTGGGCTAAAATACAGCGTCACTTGATTGCAGTCTTTCAAAATGTTGTGACTGTTGTGTGTGATGCGGTGCCTCGCATCTTGGCTGAGAGGGGTTGGTTTACACCAGATCCTGTGCACGTCAATAAGGATTCAGGAACTGAAGCTGTGATTTAAAAAGAAGAAAAAAGGGAAAGGGAAGTCTGTCTTATCTTGATTGAAGATAAATGAACATTCTGGGTAAAATAACCACCTTTTAAACTGTTGTCACGGGGAATTTTTACTTCTGCATCATAAATTTATTTTCTTTTCCCCTTTAAAAACCCGATCCTTTGAGATCAGGGTCCTTCTGGAGACTGCAGGATTTCCAGGTTTCTTTTCACTGGAATTTAGAATAAGGCATGTATTTGAAAATGAATTGCTGTGAACTGCTGGAAAATAATTGTCACAGCCAACTAGGTAAGACTGAGATAAATTGTGGCATAATTTTCCTGTGCCAGGTAAAGTGGGTGAAATAAATAGTTCCTGAGTAATGACAACCCTTTAAAAAAGGTGTGAGGTGTAATTCCACATCCTTTACCTTTCTCTTGATACATCTAAGCAAACCTTTTCTGAAGGGTGGGGAGCAAAAAGAAAAGGCTGTAGCTGAGCTGTGGGACTCAAATAACTAAATGTCCGGGACCTGATGGAGCCCACCATGAAAATTAAAGCAGTTCTTTTGTCTTTGGTTCCATCAGTGGAGAACAAACATGTTTCCTTCCAGGGTTGGAGGTCAGTATATCACCTTTATGCTATGGAGAGTTGTGAATGAAGAAAGGAGACCAAACAAAGCCTCTGGTCCATGGACCAGACCCATAAACCTCCAGAAATGGTGCTCTTCCCTGGCTGTGGGTGTGGGGAGTGAGCGGGTGGTCCGGCTGCAGCTGTAGAGTTCCCCTTTGAAGCTCTGGAGAGCTGCAGGGTGGTGAAGGCCAGGAGATAGTACAGCTTCCTCCCCCTTGTCTGTCCATGCTGCATTCCTGGGAGCTTCCTTCCTGAGGATACCTCTTTCCAAGGCATCGCTGCTTGTGCAAGCAGACCACATGGCTGCTGCTTGTCCCCTTACTCCAGGAGGTCTCTTACTGCAGCTTTGGGCATGGCAATGATGTGCTGCTGCAGATGTAGCCCTCACCTTGCTGATGAGCCCACAAACTAATTTTCTCACCCTGTGTCAGGGTAGCTGGCAAATATCCACATCTGAGCCTGTGTGTGTTCCACCCTGGGCTGGCTGCAGCTCAGCAAGGATGTGTGTAGCTTGAAACTCTCCTCCACAGGTGGTTTGTTTGAGGGATGCTGCTGTGCTCTGTGCCAGGAGGCTTTCCTTGGGCTCAGCTGCTGTGGGTGCTGGACTTGGTGGTCAAGAAGGGAGAGGGTGCAGCTCCTGCCCCAAAATAACTTAGCGTGGTCTCCCTCGGCCTTGGGTTTTTTCAGGGCTTCCTCTGTGCCATGAAAGATTTGTCGTTGTGCCATAGGAAAGGGCTTGTCAATGAAAGTGGGTGAAAGATGGACCATTGCTGAGGATGAAGTGGGACTATTTAGAGAAGAGAAGGCTGAGGGGAAACCCTACTGCTCTCTACAGCTTCCTGAAAAGAGGTTGTAGAGAGGTGGGTGTTGGTCTCCTCTCCCAAGTAACAAGCAATAGAATGAGAGGAAATGGGCTCAAGTTGTGCCAGGGGAGGTTTAGGTTGGATATTAGGGAAAAATTTTTCTACTGAAAGAGTGGTCAAGCGCTGGGACAGGCTGCCCAGGGCAGTGGTGGAGTCACCATCCCTGGAGGTGTTCAAAAAATGTGTAGATGTGGCTCTTCAGGACATGGTTCTGTGGTCATGGTAGTGCTGGGTTGACGGCTGGACTTGGTGATGTTAGAGGTCTTTTCCAACCTTAATGATTCTATGATTCTGTAAACGTACTGGCAAGGCCATCGCTGCCCTGATGGAACTGGCCACCCTTGTGTAATTTGGGCAGTGGAAGCTGGCACTGAAAAAAATGCACCTTGCAGTGTTGGAGGTGTTTTTGCAGGCAGCCTAATGCCTGCGTTTGGGCACGGCTTCCACCCTCTCTTTGCAGAAGCATTGGGGCCGTCCTGTGCATGAGCAGCAGCTGAAGCTCCATGGGGAAGCACTGACGAGCACTTCTCAGGGGTTCTTTGCCCTGAGACATAACGTGTCTGAAGTGATGTGTGAGGCAGCACGAACCAAACCCATAGGTGACAGGATGGGTTGGATGGGTTGTCTGGCAGTTTTTGCCTGAGATCTTCCTGCAGATGAGGTGGGGTGGCAGTGAGGAGGAGGAGAAAAGCTTGCAGTTAAAACTTCTGGGGTTTCATCAGGAGTGAAGGCAATAAACTAGCAACACTTTTCCCCCACCGGTGCATTCCCTTGCTGTCAGTTGCTGGACAAGCTCCTCAGTGATTTACTGGAACTGAATAAGGAGGAGGAGAGGGACCTGCTGGGAGCTGGGCCTTGTTGGCAACTAAGCTCCAGTTGTGGAGGCTTTAACTAACAGTTTAGTCTACGGTTGTACAGAAATAACACCCAGCTCTTGCTTGGCTCTGAGATCTAGTGATGGAAAGCCTGCCTACAAGGAGGGAGGACAGGGTGACCTGCCTGGTGGAGAGGGATGATCAATTTGCTTGTCTGCAGTCACATCACTCGCATTTTTCTTCTAACCCTCTGCTTAGTGTCATCTCTGGGAACCCTGCAGGAAGCTTTGCAGTTGTGTTTTAGTGCCCTTTAGTACAGTCACTTGCCAAGTTTTCCACAGAATTAAACTTCTTGTGGGTTGAGAACTAGTTTGGTTGCAGAAGGACCCAGGAGCCCATCCATGATCAGTGCTGGGTGGCTGTGGGCATCTTCCTGCACTCTGTGGGGCTGCCTTTTATACCTGGTGACCTGTGGCAGAGTACTTCAGGTAAGGTCTTCAGCAAAGAACACTGTCTCCCTCGTTAGCATTCCCTAAGCATCACCTTCCTTTTCTTCCCAGCTCCTGAATCTTTTAGCATAACCTTAAACTTCAGTCAGTTCTATTTCTTAGCCTAGACGCAGGCTGGAGTTTGCTGCTTCTCTTCAGCCCCCCAGGAATGGTGTCTGGGAGCCTTTCTCTGGAGGGCACAGGTTTACTGAGTGGGTTAACTGTCTCCTCATGCCTCAGCCATGGGACAATGTCCTTTCTGTCTGATGGTACCCTCGCAGCTCTGAGTCAGTTTTCTGTGTGCAAGTTCAAATGTCCATGGTCTCCTGGGTTGGCAGGATGCCCAAGTACAAGAAGAGAGTCACTTTGCCCTTACAAATCAAGTTTCGAGTTAATTATCTGTTTGCTTGGGCAGAGTGCGTCCTTGTGTGTTGGGTAGATAATCTTGCAATCTGGACTAGGTCAGAGGAGTTCAGAGCTTTGGCTGAGCAGCAGGAGGGAGGGGGTAATGGGTGGCTCCCCAGGGGAAGGACAGGGGTCGTAGGGCAAGTTGGGGACTTGAGGGCTGGGCGCTCATCTTTGTGCTACTGTGGACGTGGGGTATGGCCATGAGCAAGTCACAAGTTGCTTAAACTCTGCCTTGGCAGGTGGAAAGGAGTGATTCAAGGAGATGGAAGTTAAACTGGGGAAAATAATGGAGGGAACTGGGAAGCCAGAGGCCCAAAAAGAGGTGGACAGTAAATCAGAAGTGTGTTGTGTTGTAACGACTTGAAGTGGGGATGGTCACAGAAGTACCATGTCCTGGTCCTGCTCTGTGGTTTATAAGCACAGCACCAGGTCCAGGGCATTGTATCACCTTGTGGGAAGTGGGGAGAAAGCCCCAGATTTAGCAGTGGACTTGGTAGAGTAGGGTTATGGTTGGACTTGATGACCTTAAAGGTCTTTTCCAACCTAAATGATTCTATGATTCTATCTCTGGGTGACTGGAAGAGTGGGGCCTTCCCCCACTAACGCCCCATGGGCTCCGTGGTGAGTAAGGGCTTTAGTAAAGGCAGCCTGTAAGTCCCTGTTGAGTTTTGCTGTGGCGTTAGTAGGAGCCAGGTTGGGCTCCCTGGCTGGAATGTGGGGCTGGCAAAGGGAGAGCAGGAATCCCTTCTGATGGATCAGTATGGATGCAATGGGAATGGAAAGGCTTGGTGGGACAGTGAGATACCTTGGGACAGAAGGATCTCTCAGCATTTTGGTACAAAGCCTCTCTCCAAAGACTTGTTGGGCTACCTTGTGCTCCTAGGACTAAACGTACAGTGAAAAAGTATCCTCTGAACAGAATCACAGAATCCAAGCGTGATGGGGGTTGGAAGGGACCTCTGGAGATCATCTAGTGCAACCCCCCGCCAGAGCAGGTTCACCCAGAGCAGGTTGCACAAGACTGTATCCAGGTGGGTTTTGAATGTCTCCAGAGATGGTGACTCCACCACCTCTCTGGGCAGCCCATTCCAGTGCTTTGCCACCCTCAACATAGTTCCTCCTCGTGTTTAGATGGAACTTCCTGTGCTCAAGTTTGAATGGCCCTTGATGCTCTGCTGCTGTTCTGTGGCACTGTGTGGCTGCTGGTGTTCATTCATTTTTCCTTGCTTACAGTGCCTCTGACCATCATGGGGGATGCCAGCGTGGAACGGAACATCTCTCCTGACAATGCAGCCCAGCAAGACTCTCTGGTCAGCATGACGGATGTGTTTCTCATCTCACTCATCATTGGGCTTTTTACTTACTGGTTCTTCTTCCGCAAGAAAAAGGAGGAAGTCCCAGACCTCCCCAAAATGCAATCAGTGTAAGTAACAACTCTCAGGCAGCACGGAGTGAGTGTAGCTTTTTGTCTTGCTTATGGTGTGTCCTTGGAGGCTGTGCAGGAGGCTCAGCTGGATTATAGAAGGTCCTCAGGTGAGGAGACTTGGTCCCAAAGTGCGTTTCTCTCCCCTGAGCACTTCTGAGCTGTGTGTTCACCTCACAGAAATCGCGGTGGAGGAGCCAGGCTGCAGTTCTGCCTTACCCCACTGTGTGGCCCAGATCAGGAGATCCCCTGACCTAAGCAAGGCAAGAAAAGTCAAGGCAGAAGAGCCTCTGGCTGTACTTCAAAACTTCTAAGGATTGCTTTGGCTATTCTCTGCGTTTTCTGATAAAGCCATATTTAGATATCTTTGGAGAAAGGTGGACTTGCTCTTAAGCTGGTTTCCTATTGCAAATCTTATCTACCCTTAGCTATGAAGAGAAGAAATAGTCTTGGGGAGCTGGGAGAGAGTTCTTGGGCCTGAGCTTCTTGGCAGCTCTTATGAAGCTTGCTTGGCTTTGATGCCAGGTTACTGCAGCAGCAGGAGACTCCCTTTGGGAAGGGAGAGATCCTTGTTCCACCCTGTCTTCTGCAAAGGGCTTAGGGCCAGGAGTGAGCTGTGTTGGTGGAGATCTGGGTACATTCAGTTCCTTGTCTCCCTCACGTACCAACCTTAACATCAGTTTTCTGCTGGACTTTTTATCTCATTCCTTCGGTTTCCTTCTGGAGCATTAGTAAGAGCACTGAAGAGAGGTTCGAAACCCACTGCAGCAGAGCTGGGAGGAGCTGGCGCTGTGCAATGCCCTTCCCTTCAGCTGCAACCTGTTCCCTGTGTGAGTACAGCTTGCCTCAGAGAGAAGGCCAGCCTCGGCCTTAGTCCAGCTCTGCACTTTCCAGTGTTAGGCCTTTGCAGAAGGAAGCCACAAAGCAAAGTTCAATCCTCTGGGTTTCTAATGCCGGCTGCAAATTCACTGTAGGCCCCCACCCTGTCCTGAGTGGTTGGTTGCAAGGAGGATGGAGATGTCTGGCTGCTTGCAGTAGGCTCAACAGTTAATGCATACCAGCAAGGTGCCTGCATGAAGTGGGTTTCTCGCTAAGTGGCACTTAGCGAGTGCTGCTCTGGCAAGAAATACTTCAGTCCTTCATTCTGAAGTGTTACAGCCTGGTGTGGGAAGAAGCTGTGGCAGGACCTGTCCGTAGGCTGCTCACATGAGGATGCTTGGTGATAGGCCAAGGCATTTCAGCAGGGGATTGATGCTCCTGGTACCCTGTGTGTAGAAGCTAAATCAAACACAGCAAGCGATTGTGTGTCTCTTACCTCAGGTCTACCTTAGTGGGTTATGCTGCTTCTGGTTTTCAGTGCTCGTTGTCCGGTGTTTGTGTTGCAATTCAGGTCATAACCGAAAAGGAGCAGGGATTTGTTCTCGTTGTTCTGCTTTGGTCAGATCATGACCTTCTCTGATGGCAGAGCCCTATGCTTGAAGGCAAGCCTGGGATGCCAGCTCTGTTGTGAGGTCCCTGGGTGATGGGAGCAGCAGCACACAGCTCGGAGCAAACTCCCAGGCAGGCTGCACACACTGGTGTCACAGGAGGACAGACAGGATGTTTTCTGGCTGGGAGGGTTTTAAAAGGAAGAAACGTCTCTGGTTGCAGATGAGGCTGGAAGCAGCCTGACTCTCAGGGATCTGCTCAGCCTTACCTGGGGAATTGGTTGTGTGGGATCGGTTGGATACCTTCCCTCTCATGCCTGCAAGAGTGGACTGTGTGTATTGGTGTGTGTGGTTGCCTCTGGAGATTGTAACAAGAATGGCTATCCTGCGATGGGAGCCAAACTGGCTGGAGAAATGGCACTATCAACCTGAAATTGGATCTCGACATGGCACAGATCGACCTGGAGAGCTCCTGTGCTCACTGTCCCTGTGACTCTTTCCACCCATCACGTGCAGTTCTTCTAGAGGCTGTGGTGACCTTGCAGTGAAGTCACGCTGCAGAGCAGCTTTCTGACTCCCCCCACCTGAGTGTGTGTTACCACCTTGTCCTGCTGCAGGACCTCAGCCTGTGGGCTTCCATCTGATACTGGTTGGAGGATTTGGCTTTGAGCTGGCTGACAGGCATTTTGCCTGCGTGTCCTCCGTGGGATCCATGCTGCCTTCTCTGTCTGCGTGGGAGGTGGCTGGCAGGGAGCACTGTGCAAGAGCTGTGGAAGAGCAGCACCTCTCATCACCAATAACTGGTAGGGAGAGGCGAGGTTGCTTCGTACCTTGTCTGACACAATTGCGTTTTAGAAAAGTGATGGGCAGGCAAGTGAAGAGAGAGAGAAGGCTTTAAAGTAGTTTTTGCCCATACGTTAAGCCTGACCCTGCACTGCCTGCTGCAGCCCTGCTGTTGTCCTTGTAGCAAGCTGGTCTGAGGGCAGCATGGACCCAGAAGCCAAGGCCGTGGCTGGTGGCATATCCATTCTCTTAGACAGTGACTTCCTGCAGCTTTTGCGGTGTTATTTTATGGGACACTTGGAACCGGGAGGGAAATGAGTGAGGAAAACAAGCTTGTTCAGTCTCAGGTTTCCTTCCCTCCTATCATCCTTGGGTCTGGGGTGGAGTTTCCTCTTGGTGAATAAGCAAATTTGCAAGATGCGGGGTCACACCGTCAGCCTCTCCCCGCAGCTGGCTGGATATAGCAGCTGGTCCGTGGGCAGGCAGCGAAGCTGCCCGTGAGAGCCCGTGGTGGGGCTGTCTCCAGCTGAAGTGGAGAGCCTTGACCTCAAGACGTGCTGCTTTCCTTCAGCATGTTCTCTGCAGCTCTGCCTTGACCCGCCGAAGTGTCCCAGACAGCTTTATCTGATGGTACTGGGTGACGGTTTCTGTTGTCACTTTAGCCCTCAACTTCAGCTTCAGCCTCGGAAGACTGGAGGACAGATGTGCTGAACAGCAATTCAGATGTGTCATGGTGGATGCTACCTTAGTGGTTTTTCTTGCAAAGTGGGAGAGAGCAAGCAGAGCCTCTGACCTGAACACAGCGTCCAGCACCCTGGAGCCTTCCTGGCATTTTTTGGGAGCCGCTGCTGAGCAGCACGCCTAAATCAAGCCACGTCAGCTGAGCAGGGTCTGCAAAGGAAATGCTACTGCTGTGACTGCCATTGACTGTAGACGAATGGATGCATGGTCAAAATACCCTGTTCTGGGTGGCGTCTGGGCTGGGTTTGTTCCACGTGGCTCCACCAGCCCACATAGCCTGGGAATGGTCACGACCTTCCCTGATGATGCATCTCTGTGTTAAGCCACAGCTCAGGCACTTGCTGATCCATCCGTCCAGCCAAGCGGAGCTGTTTTCCTGCCTGAAGTTGCCAGAGAAGGGGCAGAGTCCAGCATATGCAGAGGTTTCCCGCGTATGAGACATCCTGTCCCTGCGTTGTGCAATACAGGCGCGCACGGGGCAGGCGGATACCGCCAGCTGAGCATTGCTTGCGTTGTGACAGTTTTCAGACTTAATTGAAACCACCGGAGCAGCTTCCCTGCGGCCTGCTCTGCAGATGCTGTTAGGGAGAGCAGCTCTCGGTCGCCACGCAGCCACGGCCACCGTGCTTCCTCACAGGGGCGTTGCTGGGGAATACACTGGTTTATTCTTATTCTTCGGCCGTGCCTCCTCTTCATGTTTCTCAATCACAGATTTCTTTCTTTTCTTGTGTGCCCACTCCGGAGTTGTGCAGGCTGTTGCCCTGGGGAAACGCAGGCGAGACAGCGATTGGTATGCTGGCTGTCACCCTCGCCCCTCACCCCTGTCTTGAACATTGTTCAGGGCAGAAATTGGCTTATCTCTATTCTGCAGCTATGGAGAAATCCATTCTCTGGTGCTTGCAGAGCTTCCTGTGGCAGGAATTGCTCCAGCTCCTTAGCCTGATGAGCCTCTTTGCTGCCTGCATGAGTGTTTAGACAGAGACCATCTCTAATTTAATTTAATAGGATCCTGAAGAGAACAAACTCCTTTGAGCTGCATCTGTCATGGCACTGCCATAGTTACCCGTAGCATTGCTCACGCAGTGTCTGGAATCATTTCATTCAGCTACAGCGTCAACTTTTTTTTTTTTAAAAAAAGAATATATATAAAAGCGGCTGTGATATAAACAGTTTCCAAGGTAACAAAGCTGGGGGAGGGGTTTGTGTCCTGTCCCTCTGCTCCGTGGGATGGGAGAGGGCTGTGAGCTGTGGAGAATCCTGGGAGGTTTCATTCTCCACTCCTAATTCCTTTCTGCCACTGCTGCCAGATGTTGCAGTGTCTCAGGACTGTGTGGATCCACTGAGTAACTTCTCAAGCCCTGCCACGAGGATCTGAGCAGACAGGACCACTCCTGCTATGACCCATGCTGGGATCTTTTGTGCCTGCTCTCTTCTCCTTAACAAAAGGCTGACGCTTGGCTTTAGTGCCCAGGAGGAGCAAGCCCCAGGAGGAGCAGAATGGAAAGGCCTGTGTGTGTGTTGCTCCAGAGCTAAGTTAGATCCGTCCCCCCACACCTCCCCGTGCAGACCAGCCCGGCTGCCCTGTGACTCTTTGTCTGCCTCTTCCGTGCCTGGACCATGGGCTGTGTGTACTCGGCCCCACAAGAAGAGGCAGCCGCGGCGAGGTGAGTTAATCTGCTCTGACTCCGAGGGTCGCTCTTGCTGCCCCAAAGCTGGGTGGAGTGGGTGCCTCTCCCTGCTGGGGCAGGAGGAGAAGGAAGGGGAGAGGCTCTGCTCGGGGTCAGGCTGCTCCAGAGGGGACCCTGCCCTTGGTGCTCCATTTTTCTGCAATGTCCAGGCTATGTTCTCACTTCTCAATGTACTTGTGCTTTCGGGAGGAATGCCACTGGCATGGAAGCTTTCTGGAGGAGAGGTGTTCAGCTGAGACAGAGACGTTGATATTGTTGCTGAGTTGTCGGGATCTTCCTCCCTGCTCCTTTCTTTCTCCTGAAATCAAAGTGACAAAGTGACGGAGTCGCTTGCGCTGTGGGCTCTCACCAAGGGTGGGCAACCTGGACAAGCTAAAGTCTCACTCTGACAATGGAGTTAATCCCTTTCCTCCACCTGGCACTTCTTCACGTAGTCGCTGCCCTGAACTGTCTAAGCTGTAGGAGCAGTTGTTGCTGAGAACACGCTTTCTCTTCTAAGTTTTGCTGGCTGAGCGCTGAAAATGAGTGTCATTTCTGTCCCTGGTATCTCTGCATTTTTGCAGCTCAGATTTTCAAGCTGCCCCGATGAAGCAGTTTCAGGGAGTTGTGTGGCCTTTTTTCAAAAGCCAGACTCATTATTTCTTGTGTCTGAGCCACAAACTGTTCCCCTCCACAACACTTTGGTGCAGGGTTGCCTCCTTTGAAAGCAGACGAGCTCCATGAGCTCCCTTTTCCCTTCCAAAGGGAGCTTGCTGAAAGGATCTAAACCTTTTTTTTTTTCTCCTTTTAAAAGCTTTTTTTTTTTTTTTTAGCAGTTGACCCAACAGCTATTTTAATTGGATCTCATTTGCAGAGGGCAGTAAAGCAAAGGGCTTCATGAGGGAGCCAAAAGCTGAGAGCTGAGTCTTGTGAGCAGGCTGGGGGGCAGCTCTCCTGAGCCCCCGTCCCGGTGGCAGCATGGACAGGGCTGGGGCTGCTCTCTTTAGATGCTTGTGATATCCCCGTTCCAAAGAGGGGATGAATGACAACACGGGGAGACTGTTGACTGCTGAGAGCGCAAAGTGAGGGGTGCGGAGCAGCTCTCCTGGGAGCACAGCTGCCTCGGGTAGCTTTTTGGGTAGGGTTTGCTCGTCTTCTGTGTATGCTGTGTGAGACTGTTGGTGCTTGGAGCTGTCAGACCTCTTACAGAGCTCCTTGCTGCCTTTGAGTAGAAGCGGGGACTTGAGGGTGTCTTTTACTGGAGGTCCCCCACCCTGCGGCTCTGCCTTGTGTGTGTGTGCTCTGCAAACATCTCGAACATCCGCAGAGATCCCTCCCTCTGGGCTGCAGAGTTTAGGAAACTGTTAGCAGCTCTGCACATTCTCACATGGGCTGGAGCCAGAGCTGTTTGTTTTTTGCCTGGAGGCTTCTCTTCCCACAGGAGACCCGGCCTTGCATTCTTCCATTGTGAAAGGCAAACGGGAATGGGTCCCACGTTCCTCCTCCCTACTACTGGAGCTCCAGTGGGGAAGACAGCAAGTGAGCTCCTGGCACTTGTCCTCCTGCCTTGGAAAGACCCCAGCACCTCGTCAGACTGTAGCTAGAGCCAGCTCTGCTTGTGGGGGTCCTGGGGTCCCCAGGGCTGGGCTGCTCTCACCCCACGACACCAAAACGCACAGGTGTGCAAAGCTCTTCTGGCTCCCTACCTAACAGGGTCACCACAGCAGTGTGAATCTCTGCCTCAACGTTTCTGACACTGCTGTGGTTTGTCTTTCTTCCGAGCTAGAGAAATAACACACGTGCTCTCTGTGCCGGAGATCCACACTGGGGACGGAAACCCCGGAGTGGGAATGAGCCCTGCGGGACCTCGGCAGGCAGCAGCCACCCTGCCTAGGGCTCTGTGGGTCTGATCAGCTGCGTCTGTCTGCTCCGCAGGACTCTCCAGCCCTGGGACTCGTGTCTGGAAGGCTGTTTTGAGAGTGGAACAGATGGTTTTTAGCCCTGTCTGACTCTGAGCTTGGGGACTCCACCCTGGAAGGCACGGCCCCAAACCGGGTCCTGTCTGCTGTGGTGAGGGAAGCAGGGAGCTCTCCCTTCCCTTCTCTCCCTTTGCAGTTTGGCTCCTGAGATTTATTTGGAGTCCTGCTCTCGCATCGTAAGTCTGCAAGATCCTTGTAACCTGCTGAGCTGTGAAACCTCTCAGAGCAGTTGCTAAAGTGAAGGTTTCCTGACAGCCAGGGCTGAGCACCTGGGCTTTGCCTGTGGGAGGATTTGCTGATGGAGGTGAGGCAGAGGATCAGCTTTTCCTCTTGGCTCTGAGTCCCTGCTCCATGGCTGTGTGCAGAGAAGCCCTACAGCTGAGTGATGGGCATCCCTGGGGCAGGGTAAATAGGAGTGGTTGATGCCTTTGAGCAGCCTTCCTGAGATCTGAGGGACGCTTTTCCCTCACTTGCTTATTCCTGACCTTAGAGAATGAACATGCTCATCTGAACGGAGGTTCCTCCTGTCTTTCAGAGTAGCTCCAGTAAGAGACAGCAGCTTCATTGAGAAGATGAAGAAGACGGTAAGCTTCTTTCTCTGGCTACGCAGCGTGACGGGAAGGTGAGGGAGCTCGTGTCCTTCCCAGTTTTCCCTGGAGACTGTCTAGCTCTCAGCAGGGGAGACTGGTTTGGATACAAACAGTATCCAGAAGAAGGCTGTATGGGCAGGCAGGCGTAGCTCTTCTGGTCTATGCTGGAGAGTTGTTCTCAAAGAAAAAGTGAAAATTTGGTTGAAAACTAAGTGTGATGGGAGATCAAAGTCAGGATGGAAGCAGCAGAGACTTTAAAGTCATCAGCTGGCCGTTGTTTATGTGTGGTTGGTTTCCAAACTGGCTTGCTCCAGAACGGGAATTGTCGTACTCCACTGGCAGCTTTTGACTCTGCTGGACTGGACACAAGAGGAAGCAGCAAGGGCTGGATATATTTTCTGGTTTACTTCAAAGTATCTGGCTTACAGCAGAGCAGGAGCTCCAGTGCTTAGGCTCTTTCCCAAAGCTTAGGCAAGTCTGCTTCCTCATCCAGGGAGTTCCCTGTTCCAGGAGTCATGCTGCAGCCTTGAGGCTGAGAATAAATCCTGAGGGTTTGTTCTTTGCTTTGGGTTTTAGTCTGACCTGAGTCACGCCACTGAGACTGCAAGAGGCATGTTCTTATTAACAGCTTAGCCTTGGCTTTTCCACTGCAAACCCAGCATGGAGTCCGCCCAAGTGTGGACCTCTGCTTGCCTTTAGGTTGCAGTCCAGGGTTCCTAGTCCCAGGCGTTTTCTTCATCTCTGACAAAGATGTGCTTCATCTGCATACTTGCCTAATGAGTAATCACTGTTTACCAGGGATTTATTTTTCTCTCCAGGGACGAAACATAGTCGTTTTCTACGGTTCCCAGACTGGTACAGCAGAGGAGTTTGCCAATCGTCTCTCCAAAGATGCTCATCGCTATGGCCTCCGGGGCATGGCAGCAGATCCAGAGGAGTATGACTTGGTAATTTAGCCATGAACAACCTCAAGATAGGTAACATCCTTTTAGTGCCTCCTAAAAAAAGCCCAGAAAGAGCCTGGCCAAGTTAGTAGCGTCACTGAGGGGAGAAAAGATCAGCCTGAGAGATGTAGCGATGGGCTTGTTCCTTATAATCCCAGAACAGAATCACAGAATTGTTATGATTGGAAGAGACCTTTAAGATTGTAGAGTCCAACCATTAACCCAGCACGGCCAGGTTACCATTAAACCACATCCCTCAGCACCACATCTCCGCAGCTTGGAAACCCCTCCAGAGATGGGGACTCCACCACTGCCCTGGGCAGCCTGGCACAGCCCTTGACAGCCCTTTTTGGGAAGAAATTGTTCCACATGTCCAACCTCAACCTCCCCTGGTGCAACTTGAGGCTGTTTCCTCTGGTCCTGTCGCTTCTTCCTTGGGAGAAGAACCTGACCCCACCTGGCTCCAACCTCCTTGCAGGGAGTTGTCAAGAGTCAGAAGGTCTCCCCTGAGCCACCTCTTCTCCAGGCTGAACACCCCAGGTCCCTCAGCCACTTCTCACCACACTTGTGCTCTAGACCCTTCCCCAGCTTCATTGCCCTTCTCTGGCCACACTCCAGCCCCTCAAGGTCCTTTTTGTAGTGAGAGGCATTGCTGTTCTACAGATTTGGAGTGAACACTGCAACGTGAATGAAAGGAGGAGGTAGCCTGGAGCTTTTGGGAGCTGCAAGTCAGCCATTGGAAGCAGAAAACTTGCTCCATATTCCTTCTGTAGATAGCATTGGTCCCATACTGCTGCTGTATGGGACAGAGGCATTGACGTTGTGTTGTCCAGCGTGAACAACGCTCCTGGTCCCTTGAAGCTTTGTATGGAAAATCCCATTGCTTTTCAGATGGGGTAGAAGCATTGGCTTGCAGTCCAGTGAGGGTGGTTAGCTTTATTTGCCCTACCATTTGGGGTGGGTTTGGCCTTTCCCACCCCCTTTTGTAATCAGCTGTTGGACATGACGTGGTGCTGCTCTGCACACCACAGGTGGCTGCGTGGCAGGAATAGGCTTGCCCAACAACCATGTTGTGTGATCCTTGAGGGTTTATGCTTTCCTTTGGTTACAGTCAGACCTGAGTCGCCTCTCTGAGATCGACAAGTCCTTAGCTGTGTTCTGCATGGCCACGTACGGCGAGGGTGATCCCACGGACAACGCCCAAGACTTCTACGACTGGCTGCAGGAGGCTGACGCTGACTTGTCAGGTCTCCGTTTTGCAGTAAGTGGCTCGATTCCAGTTTGTGTTGTGTTTGGTTGGGAAAGCCAAAAGCCCTCCCCTGCACGTGGCTGTGTTTGTGCCGGATGCGGTCCCTAGTGTCTTTCTTCCTTCCTTCATGGACACTTGCGAACATATATCTGGGAGCTTTAAACGCAGATGTCAGAGGACTCTCTTCACTCCCTAAATCACAAGGATTTGCTGGTAATGTCTTGCCACAGACAGCCCAGCAGGC
Organism: Eurystomus gularis; assembly: GCA_013400335.1. Classification (NCBI taxonomy): domain Eukaryota; kingdom Metazoa; phylum Chordata; class Aves; order Coraciiformes; family Coraciidae; genus Eurystomus; species Eurystomus gularis. The sequence goes on from VZZY01012773.1 coordinate 37,190, forward strand.
ATTGAGTACAAGGTCTGTAAATGGGTTACAGGCTGTTGCTGCTGTTCAGAAGCTAATTGAGCAGCCCTGGGCCAGACCTTCTCCTGCAAATTAAATCACTTGGATGAGCGTGTAGCTCTCTTCCTGTGCTGAGCTGAATACTTGGCTGAGATACAGGCACCTCACCTAAAGCCTGGCCAAATTCCTTCGGCAGCATAATAATTGCAAATAAGGAGAAAATCCACAGCTGGAGATGTTAAGCTGCTCTGTATAAAGTGGTGAGCAAACATTTACTGAGCGGTTTGTGGGAGGCAAGAGACAGCAATTGGTCTCCAGACAGCCCAGGCTTGTACTGGTCCTTGAGGAGATGGCGCAGGCAGCTCTTAGGTCATGGAATCACAGAATGGTTTGGGTTGAAGGGACCTTTCAAGGTCATCTAGTCCAACCCCCCTGCAGTGAGTAGGGACATCTTCAGCTCAGAGCCCTGTCCAGCCTCACCTGGAATGTTTCCAGGGATGGGCCATCAACCACCTCTCTGGGCAACCTGGGCCAGGGTCTCACCACCCTCAGTGTAAGGAAAAGAAAAAAAAAAACAACAAACCAACAGAAAACTCCCCAAAATAAAAACCTCCCTTGTCTCTAGTCTAAATCTCCCCTCTTATTTTAAAACCGTCACCCCTTGTCCTGTTGCAACAGGACCTGCTAAAAAGTCTGTGCATCCCCTTTACGTACCTGAGGCCTGGCTCAGGGCAGGTGGTGGCACCTGCTGACCAGTGGTAGATTCTTACTCAAGGTCCACAAATATCTGGCAGGGCACTGGGACAAGTCTTGCTGTCTTTCTTCAGCATCCTTTGCTGGGTGATACTGGCCAGAGGATGCCACTGGATGGGAAAAGTCCAACCCCTGCTTCTCCACACTCATCAGCGTTCCCTTCCAGGTCTTTGGGCTAGGGAACAAGACTTACGAGCACTTCAATGCCATGGGAAAGTATGTGGACAAGAGACTGGAGGAGCTTGGAGCCCAACGCATCTTTGAACTTGGACTGGGAGATGACGATGGCAAGTGAGTAGCTTGGCTTGAAGGGCTGGTCAGAGCTGGCTAAAGCATCGTGGAAGGGACCTTGGCAGGGAGTTGGCTCTACTGCTAAGCCAGAAACAAACTCCATAGGGCTAGTTGTAGGAGCTGACGTGTCTCTGAGTGTGTGTCTGCTCTCTCCCTCAGTCAGATCCCTGTACGCTTGGAGTATCCTGGGGGACCCTCTGTCTGGGAAATTCCCCATTGGCTTTAAATGACTGTAGTTACATACTCAGGGAGGCTTTGCAGCCCCCCTGCAGCTCCATCACTAACCCAGCCTGTGTGGATAAACTCACCCATCCCCATGGAGGAGGCAAACTCCATCTCCTTGTGAGCTGTTTTATGACGGAACGCAGCAATTTTCAACTCAGACTATTTTTCTTCTTTTGTGGGTAGCTGCTTTACTGGGAAATCACATCAACCTTTGGCTTTATCTCTAAGGGCTTCAAGATCTGATGAGAGGGATGTGCTGTGTGGGGGAGGCTCTGAGCCCAGAAAAATAAGCACTGCCATGGTGGAATCTGCCTTGTAGGCAGGTGACCTGATGCCAGCAGTGGGCAAGGGGAAGCTGGCTTGCTTAAAGACCAAGCCTGACTAACTAAGCCTCCTTTGGGGAACCGAGTGGAGGGAGGGTGGCTGGAATAGCAACAGTTCCCTCCCCCCCACATAGTGGTTTGAAGATACTCTTCTGGTGATCTGTGGGCATGTAGGCATAGCAAAGCTGCCTGGATCCAAGGGCAAATGCTGTTTCCCTGAAGGTGAAGGAAGGAGTCCATAGGGATCTCTGGCTCCTCTGTGAATACCCCTTTGCTCTACCCTGGGCAGAGTTACTGAATCTCTTTTTTGCTTTGGCTAGCCTGGAAGAAGACTTCATCACCTGGAGAGAGCAGTTCTGGCCAGCAGTGTGTGAGCACTTTGGGGTGGAGGCTACAGGAGAAGAGTCCAGGTGGGTATGGGAGCAAGCTGTTCTGGGTGCAGAGACTAGCCACCTCTGAGCTGCTGACCCCTCTCCTGTGCGCTGCCTCCCCTTCCAGGCCTGGGAGGGCACACGAAGCAGAGCCATGAGTGGGGCTGGTTGGACTGAGCCTGTCCTGGGGCAAGTTTGAATCCACCTCTGGATTTCTGCTCTGAATGAGGACATGATGGGTTTGGTTCCTTTGTGGGTGGCTTTGCTGGGTTGTGATGCTCTGAAGTGAAGCTGAGGTTTCCTCTTGGTTTGGCCTTCCTGTATGTTCTGCTTGATCCTTCCTGTCTTGAGAGGAGTGAAGGGGTGGAAGTTGCCTTTGCTTTTTGAACTGCAGCAAATCCAGCAAAGCAGATGATGGTTCCAACTGTACCTTATGATTTCCAGTTTGACTTATTTCTCTCTTTTTTTCTCTCCCTCCTCCTCCTCCAGCATTCGCCAGTATGAGCTGGTGGTGCACACGGATGTGAACATGAACAAAATCTACACTGGTGAGATGGGCCGTCTGAAGAGCTACGAGAACCAGAAGCCGTAAGTGCCAAACCGCCCTGGGCAGGCTGAACGTGGGCCAGGCTTGGGCTGTTGGATCCTGGCTGCTTCTAACAGCACCCGCTCTGCGGGCAGTGTCATTTCTGCATGTCGCCATGTGGCAGGTCTCTGCCCAAGAGAAGTGGGCTCAGATCTCCACTGGGACTCTCAGGGATGTGCCGGTAAATGAATCATTAGTGGTGACAAGGTGGCTGTGTTCACACGTGCTGTTTGGCTGGTACGTTTGCAGCAGCTGTCTTGAGGTCACTCCGAGCCGTTCCTTGCCCAGGGTAACCTACACACGATGCTTGCTTGCAGTAGGGCTGTGGGGAGATGAGCTGTATAGATTAATTCCAACCTGAAATACTACTTTGAGATGAGACAGTCCCTCTGATCCACTTTTGTATCACATGCTATTAATGGGACAGAGGCTGTTGACTGCTGGGCTGTGCTTAGAAGGAAAACGATCTGGTTTCTGTGCCAGTGTGGGTGGCAGCAGGATCATAATTCGGTTTGTTCTGTGGTATGGGAACGTGCATGGATAGAAGCAGTACTGTGAGCCTGCACGAGAGTAACCCAGAGGGTCCCTGTCTTTCCTTCCAGACCATTTGATGCCAAGAACCCCTTCCTGGCCCAGGTTACAGAGAACCGCAAGCTGAACGAGGGTGGAGAGCGACACCTCATGCACCTGGAGCTGGATATCTCCAGTTCCAAAATCAGGTAGTTTCCCGTAGGAGACTGCTCCTCTGTTTAGGCAGGAGCAGTCTGCATCAGGAGCAGAGAAACAAGGATGTGGCTCTGGCCTCACCCAGCACTTCAGAAGGGGACCTTGTTCTCATTACTTAATACACCCTTCTGGGTTTCTGTACCCCACGTCAAGGCTTTCTCCCAGCTCTTGTGCTCTGCCTGGCCACGCCAGCTGGCTCCTCTGGATCCCTCCAGAGCTGGCTCTGCATACCTTGTCCTGCCTGAGCAATCCCAGCTGGAAGAATTCTCTAGGAGTCATTAAAAAAAATGAAGGGGCAGATGAGCTACGAGAGAGGGGAGAGCTGGGGGTGGCTCCCACCTGGGCTTGCTTGGCTTAGGTGTACAAGCACAGGGGGAATAAAGGCCTGCTCTTAAAAACCTTTCGCTGGCTTCAATTCCTCAGTGTGTGCTTGTGAGAAAACCATGAATCCAGGTGGCTTAACATAAAATACTGCAGAGGTTTTGAGCAGCTTTGCTCCTTGCCTGTCAGGGAGCTGGCCCATCCTTGCTGGAAGGCTGGCCTCACTGACATCTCTGGCAAAACTTCTGTTATCTTGGAGGTCCTTTGTGAAAGACATGGTTCTTAAAACCATCTTCCCACAATGGTTGTTTCTGCTGTGACTGCCAGGTCTTTGGGATTCCTGGTTGTGCAGGTGCTGTGTAGCAGCTCAGGCCTCAGCATTGTCCTGCTGCCCCTTGCACCAGCCTACTTGTTGTCTTGCTGGGCAGCCCAGGCTTGGGGTGGATGAGAAGCAGTGCTGGTGTCTCATCTGCTCTCCTCCTGCTCTCGTGCCAGGTATGAGTCTGGCGACCATGTGGCGGTGTACCCAGCCAATGATACTTCTCTAGTGAACCAGATTGGTGAGATCCTGGGCACGGATCTGGACACGATCATGTCCCTAAACAATTTGGATGGTGAGTATAAATAACCCCTGAGCATCAGCAGTTCTCCTTCAGCTGTGGCCTCTGTCTTCCCCACCAGAGCAGCAGCCAGATCACCTTCAGGTCCCGCCACACACCCCCAGGCAAACAGACGTCCCGCGGCCACTCTGAATGCCGCGCGTTTTAGCAGTGGCACAGAGCCTGCTTGCTGAGAGCCAGCTCAAGTGGGTCAGTTGTGAAACACGCTTAGTGCACCCATTCAACAACAAATTATGTAACAGCACACTCCTAATTACAGAGCATCAGCCCTACAGAGCATCCCTCTGCTGCCGCAGCCCCAGAGCCCAGCAGGGGCCTTTGTGTCTGAGATGCTGTTATTTGGTCCTTGGAGAGGCACAGGCTTGGACTGAGCTGCCAGGAGCGAGCGCTGGTGCTGAGACAGAGCTGCTCGTGGGCAGCGTTCCCGGCAGAGCTGGCCCCTGGCAGGAGGCAGATGGCTGCTGCTGTGCATCTTGGTCCTGAAGCAGCACAGCCTGACCTGAGGCATCGGATGTGGTGGCCCAGAAGCCTAAGGGAGCTCTTGGTTTCAAGAGCGCAAGTGGCTTTGATGCACTGCTGGAGCCTGTGGCCCCCTGTGCAGTGTCCCAAATTGTCCAGCCTCACATTGTTGTTCCTGTCCCTTATGGACCTCTTAATTTGCTGAAGTGAATGACTCCAGACTGGACTGCTTGGTGCTTACCGTTCCCAAGGGGGTCTGAGCACAACTGTCCATGGCCAAAGGAGACTAAGGACACTTTTGAGGCCAGATCTAAAGGACGTGTAAGTGCCCGAGGCCAAATTCACCATGGAGAACAGCCCTCCTGGTTGGTCTGGGAGTTTGCTGGGTGCCTCTGTGCACGGGTATCTCAGGGCAGAGAGCCCCACTGGGGGCACAGGGGTTTGGGTTTTTGCTGTTAAGCAGTCAGGCAGCATCTGTGAAACACAAAATGAGCTCCTGGGAGATGTAGCTGTCTGGAGAGGGAGCTGCCCCATGCTGGAGCTGCTTGAGTGTGGGACTGGGGCTTTGGCCGGGGGGCTGCTTTCACCTCCCCGAAGCCTGTTCCCCTGCTCTGCCTCCAGCTCTCACACTACATGTAGCTGCCAGCACAAAATCTCTAACATAACAGCATGCTGTTTTGTTTTGTTTTCCCTCTCCCTTTTTTCCAGAGGAATCCAATAAGAAACATCCCTTCCCCTGCCCCACGTCCTACCGCACAGCCCTGACCTACTACCTGGACATCACCAACCCACCCCGCACCAATGTCCTCTACGAGCTGGCCCAGTACGCCACGGACGCTGGCGAGCAGGAGCGCCTCCGCAAAATGGCATCGTCTGCTGCCGAGGGGAAGGTGAGAGCTGTGGCCTTCCCAGCAAAGCTGCTGGGTTGAACTGGGTGCTGCGGGACCCCCAAAAGGCATCCAGGATGGTTGGGCACCAGGTGCAGAGAGCTGAGGGGGCGTTTGCCAGCAGAGAAGTCATCACTCAGGGGTGTGCTCTCTGCCCGCAGGCTCTCTACCTCAGCTGGGTGGTGGAGGCCCGGAGGAACATCCTGGCCATCCTGCAGGACATGCCCTCGCTGCGCCCTCCAATCGACCACTTGTGTGAGCTCCTGCCACGCCTGCAGGCCCGTTACTACTCCATCGCCTCCTCCTCCAAGGTGAGCCTGCTTCTAGCAGGGGCTGAGGCTGCTGAGACTGCTCTAGCTGCAGCTCCGCAGTGCCACCGACCCCCTCGCAGCTGGGGACAGGACATGGGGAACTTGCCCCTGTGACACTTCCTGCAAGGAGGGTGGCTTTAGTTATCCCTGTGCATGAGATGAAGGGCTTATCCCAACTTCCCCAGGGTCTGCGGAGGATCCCACACTGCAGCCAGCTGCGCCCTGCTCCTCTTCACCCATTGGCCTTGCTTTCAGGGCTTGGGAGCAAGGTGGCGTTTTAGGGGTTGGTCAAAATTCACTCTTTACTTTGTGCCTGAAGCCCTGGGGCTGTTGGCAACACTGAGGGAAGCTCGGTGGCCGTGTGCTGAGCCCCATGTGGGGCATGCTAGGAGGTTTGATCTGCCAGGGGAGGAATAGCTGCCCCAGTGTTAACATCAGGTTAAACTTCTCCCCAGCCCTGAGCACAAGGGACTGAGCTGTGGGGTTGCCTGGCACTGACACTGCTTCCCTGCAGGTTCATCCCAACTCCATCCACATCTGTGCTGTGACAGTGGAGTACGAGACCAAGGCGGGACGCCTGAACAAAGGGGTGGCCACCAACTGGCTCAAGAACAAGGTGCCCAACGAGAATGGCAGCAACTCCCTGGTGCCCATGTACGTCAGGAAGTCACAGTTTCGCTTGCCCTTCAAACCCAGCACCCCTGTCATCATGATTGGACCGGGGACTGGCATAGCCCCCTTCATCGGCTTCATTCAGGAGCGGGCCTGGCTGAAGCAGCAAGGTGAGGGCCCAGAAGCTTCCTTGGGGACTGGAGCTGCTGTGGGCTGGAGCTCTGTGGGGCCAGCTGGTGCCTCCAAGGTGCAGCTTGTGCTGCTCACATTGCTGATGGGTCTATCAAAAAGCAGAGGTGGTGGAGTAGGGTGACAGCAGCTAAGTGTCCAGCACGAGGGTGCTTTGTCCTCCTCTTGCCCACGGGGGATGTCTGAGGGGAGCAGACAGACCTGAGCCTGTTCTCTGACCTCTGGCACCACGTCTCTGAAGCATATGGATGCTTTGGGGTATGTGGAAGTCTTGAGCTTCCCTCTTCCAAACTGAAGCAGTTGCGCAGCTCTGCCTCACCCAGCTTGGCAGGATGAGGGCAGGTGGGGAGGACAGGGTTGGGTGCTCCTGATGGGTGCTGTATGACTCTGCAGGCAAGGAGGTGGGCGAGACAGTGCTGTACTACGGCTGCCGCCATGAGCGTGAGGACTACCTGTACCGCGAGGAGCTGGCCCGCTTCCACCAGGAGGGAGTCCTCACCCAGCTCAACGTGGCCTTCTCCAGGGACCAGGCTGAGAAGGTACTGCTCGAGTTCCCCAGCCATGTGCTCGTGCTGCCCACCATTGCTCCCAGCTGTGGCAGCAGGGAGAGACAAGGCCCCAGGGGCCGGAGACGGGAGCTTCGCTGCTAGGGAAGCCCTGTGGCAGTCACGGGAGCACTCGGCCTCCACAGGCCTGGGCCTGGCTTCTCTCCCTTGCCATGGCTGCTGGCACGGGGACTCTGCTCCTCTCGCCTCACTCCCACCTTGTTTCCCACCAGGTTTATGTTCAGCACTTACTGAAGAAGAACAAGGAAAATGTCTGGAAGCTGATTGATGAGGGGAATGCTCATATCTATGTGTGCGGGTAGGTCTGGGGCAGGGAAGGGACTTTGGGAAAATGATCGTGTTCTGAGGAAAAAGCGCGACTCAGTTTACCTGCTTTGCATTACAAGCGCTGGGAGGGTCATGCTGTCCTTGTTCCAGGGCAGGGCCAGGCTGGTGGGCTGGGGTCAGCAACCCCCCGTGTGTGGGGGTTGAGAGGTGACCAGGGCTCGGTGGCTCTGATGACCTGTTACTGCTTTGCTCACGGTCCCCTTGTTTCCAGCGATGCTCGCAACATGGCCCGGGACGTGCAGAACACCTTCTATGAGATCGTGACCGAGTTTGGGAACATGAGCCAGCCCCAGGCCGTGGACTATGTAAAGAAACTGATGACGAAGGGCAGGTACTCCTTGGACGTCTGGAGCTAAGCGCAGGGCTGGAAGGGCTGGGGTGAGACCACAGGGAGCACCTCATGGCACCAGCATTGGCCTTGAGGTCAGGGACAGGAGGGACAGATGGTGCAGCGGAAGCAATGGGCTTCTTCCCTGAACACAAGCTGTTGCCTTATCCCCCCGGAGCTGGAGACCACCCTGGCCCACTGCCACAGATGGCAGAGGGGTGGAGGAGCTGGCAGCCCCCCGTGCTGTGGGTTTGGGGTGAGGTTCTCCCTCCCACCCTCTTTGCCCATCTCAAGGATGTGGACTGGCAGCTGGCTTGGCCCAGAGCTGCCCCATGCCCCCAGAACCACTGCTCCTCTTCCCAGCTGCCCACCATCGCTCCAGCGCAGAGCAGGGAAGGGATGGCTCCTCTCCCCCCAGGAGAGACCTGGTCTGGGGGAGGTCTCAGTCCGCAAGGCCCCTGTTTGCTCCCAGGGTCCTGCAGCTGGCAGCTCCCCTGTGCCCAACCCCTCCCACACACTGTGTATGCTCATTTTTAAAATACTGTTTTTATTTTAACATCTTTGTGATTTAATCATGGAAAAAAAAAAACAAACTTTCAGGCTGTCCGATGACTGTAAATTATTTAAATACATTTGCCCTTGGAATAAAAATATTGTTTCTGTAGTTTCCTTCCTGCCCTCTCTGCTGGGGAGGAGAGAGGCTGGAGGAGCGATGGCTGCGAACCAGGAGGAAACCCAGGGCCCAGGAGCCAGCTCTTGGGGTCTGGCTGAGCCAGAGGTGGGTGCTGAGCCCTGGCAAGGCAGTGAGGACAGCTCTGGACCGGGGCACAGTGGGGCTCTTTGGTTCCCAGCACTTCAGGAGCCCCTGGCTGGAGCACAGGGCGCCTCTTACCCAGCAATGCTGAAGTCCTGCTGGGCTCACTGGGTAGCCAAAGCCCTGGCCACAGCCCATGGCCTGGGGCTGTGTGGGCCATGGGGTGCCACAGGAGAGGACTCTCCCCTCCCTCCTGCACCCCAGGCTGGTGCTGGGGCACTGGGGGAAGGCTTTTCTTCCCAACCACTGCCTGATGAGCCAAAACTGCAGAGCATGTTCTGAGACTGCCCCAGTGACGCCAGGACAGCACCTTCCCTTGCTTTTTGTGTATGCACCCGGAGATGTGAGACCAGGGTGCCACTTGCTCCACTGTGATACACCCGGTTTGGGCTTCTGGTGCTCCCACCCCTCCTGTGCCACATCGCCTCCACCTCAGCCCCCTCTGGCTTGAAGGTAGAGGAGGAACCAGGGACTGGTGTGCCCTGGAAGCCAGCACATGCATGGCCTCCAGCTGCCCTGGAAAGCAAAGGGAGCTGCGGGGGCAGCCAGGGACATGCTGGCTCACAGCTGATGGGAGGTGAGGGCCTCTTCACCCCTGGCTGCAGGGCTGGGGAGAGCCTGGACCACCCCAGGAGCTGTGTGAGAGCCCAGTAAGCATCCCCAGGGCAGAGGGATGGGGAGCAGCTGTCACAGGCCCCCTGCTCTCCTGGAGGAAGGAGGCTGATGGGGCAGGAGGTGCAGGGTGCTCCCAACTCCAGCTGAGGGACTCAGGCATGGATCCAGCACCGCAGTGAACATGTCAACATGTCTATTTGCAAGCAGGCCCCAAGCTCTGTCCCACACCCAAGGGACAGCGTGAGACATCAGTGTCTGGACGGCATTGAGAAGACAGGAGATGCAGCTGGTGGGAAGAAAGTCCTGGCCCTCATGCTGCCCCCCTTCAATTCTGCTTTGTGTCTTTGTTCTTGTTCTGAAACTTCTGGTGGACGACACGGAGGGTGGTGAAGAAGTTCCCCAGGAAGAGAATGAAGAAGGGGAGGCCGCACATGAGGACCTGCAGGAGCCACAGAGGCACAAGTCAGCAGGAGGGGCCTGTCTGGGGCACCCCCTCCCCAGAGCAGATATCCAGGAGGCCCCTTACCTGCCACTCCTTGCACTCGGGGTGCTGGAGCATGTGGAAGAGGGTGACGGCATTGTAGAGCTGCCAGAACTGCAGGAGAGAGCAGATCAGGGGAGTTGCATCGTGCAGAGGCCTGGCCCCAGGCTGATGCTCACCCAGCCCCTTCCTCCGGGCACAGACCCCACGTGGACCTTGCGTAATGCCAGCCTGCCCCGCCCAGGCTCGGGGCCAGAGGACCCCAGCTGGGACATCTTCCCCTTTCTTGCCACTTTCTGGAGCCCAACAGCCAGGAGGAAGCCTCAGAGCAGCCTACTGCTTTTGGCCACTGGCCAATACAGGCTGCCCAGGGCAGTGGTGGAGTCACCATGCCTGGAGGGGTTAAAAACACAAGTAGATGTGGTGCCTCAGGACATAGTCTAGTGGTCAGGGAGATGTTGGGATGAAGGTTGGACTTTATGATCCTGGAAGTCTTCTCCAACCTAAATGGTTCAATGATCTCACCAAGGAAGAACAAGACCTTCAGCAGCAGCTCAGGAAGGGTTTGGAAGGGTTCTCAGAGCCAGCCCCACTGCTGTACTCTGCACATCACTTGAGCACTTGGCAGAACTACCAGCAGCTCCCCAGGTCCTCCCCATCTCCATAGCCAAGCCATGGAGGCAATGGGTGGAGGAAAATAAAGAGGCTCAGTGTTTGATGGCAGCGTTTCCCTGCCTGTCTGTATCGTGTGGCCACAGCAGTCTGCAGGGACCTGTGTGACATCCAGGCTGCCCAGACCCCCAGGAACACAGCACCATCTGCTCCCACCCACGCTGGCCTCCTGCCGGTCCCCACAAGGCTCGAGGCACACTCACCTGCCCAAAGAAGAGGAAGGGAAGCAGGAAGGTGAGGCCTCTCCACATCCAGGACTGAAAGCCCTCTGCAGAAGATGAAGGTTTGTGTGGGAACCCCAGACCATGCTGGCTGGGGGACCAGGCCCAGCTCCTGAGGTCACGGGCTCAGAGGTTCAGTGGCCACCCCGTGCCTGGCTGAGATGGTCCTGCCTGACTAACGCAGCCTCGCCATGGGCACCTGTACTCGCAGGGAGGACCGCGGCAGGGATTCCTGGTGCTCATCTCTGGAGGAAGCTGCTCTGGTAGAGCTGCCCTCACCCACAGCTGCTGTCCCTCAGCCAAGCACTTAGTGTCGCAGGGGCTGGGGAGGTTGCAGCCCATGAGAAGGTGGGGTGGTAGAGGGATGTTTTGTGCCTGAAGGAGCTTCCTGGGGAAAGCTCGTGTATCAGGAGCCACCTCCACTGCTACCTCACATCCTGAAGGAGCCAGCTGTGGGCTGCTGGTCCCAGGAGAGCAGCAGGAGGGGGACATCCAGCCTCCAGGATGCTGCTGCCTCACAGCAGATCTTGCTCTTGGGGCTCTGGCTCTACTTGCAGCTCTTACCACTTCCACCACTGATACGCTGCAGTCAAAAGAGCCTCCAAATGTAACTGTCACTGTTGCCTTCAACAGAAACCACAGCTCCCAGTTCCCCAGCCTCCTGGTCTGGTTCTGGGAGGGAGGCTGCCAACAGCCACGGGCCCTGCGGCAACAGCTAGTCCAGGTCTGGCCTGGGACAACCAGGACGGGAAGATCCCAGCTTACCCACAGTCAGATCCATGTTGTGCCTCTCGCCCAGCGCTCGCAGCCGGTACAAGCACCCGCTCTGGTAGTAGTACTGGAGGAACTGCACGAAGCCTGCAAGGAGAGCATGGACGTGGTCAGCAGCCACCCAGGCATCACCCCTGGGCCAGCATCAGCTCCGCGATGACTCCGCACACAAAGACCATCCTAGTGCCAGGGCGGTGCAGGGCAGGACAAGAGACAACCCGGGTGAGCCGAGAGCTGTGAGCAGGCACAGCCGGGTCTCCACGTGTCGCAGAGCCGGGCCCAGCCGTGGTGCCAGTGCACACGCAGCAGCACTTACTCTGGTACATGGAGAAGGAGAGGAACTGGTTCCTGAACATCTGGTACATGAGCCCATCCGGCCTGTGGAGAGACGGTGCTGGCTGAGGGTGTGGGGCTGAGAGGGGACGCAGCCAGTGCTGCCTGCCCCACAGCCAGGGCAAGGACATTGCTGCCACCTCCCCCCCACCAAAACAGGGGTTTGAGATGGTCCTTCCACAAGAACTGCAGTGGGGGGATCATGCTTCCCAGCCAGGGACCCCCCTGCACTGCCTGCCACACAAAGGTGCTGACAGCTGCTTTCATTTAGGGCCTGGAGAGGAACGCGTGGAGCTGATATTAGACCACAACGTTGACCACAACGTCCACAGAGCAGGACTGTGGCCACGGCTTGGCACAGTGAAGGCCCTGTCAACTGAGCTGGCTGCAGCCTAAGCAGGCCAGGGGCTCTACACCCAAGAGACCTGGGCATGCAGACTTACCACGTCAGCAAGACGCCCGAGAGGAAGGTGGAGACGTAGTGATGGAAAACCCACCAGCCTTTGATTCTGGAAGGCAGACACAGAGACGGGGCATCAGGTCTCGAGTGTGAATCAAGACCCAAAGAGGCACCAGGAGAGCAGAGCCAGCCCAGCGCCAGCCACCAGCTCCTGGGGCAAGGTGAGGAGCAGGGCTGGTTACGAAACCAGCACCTCTGGTCCAGGCACCACCCAGGGACCAGTGCCCTTCCAACTGCTGCTCCACCTTCCCGCACCGCCTCTGCACGGGGAGTTCCTCCTGCCCTGCTCCTGCAGCTCCCTGCCAGGGGCGGCTGCACACCCCAAGAAGGAGGGAGCTGCTCCCATGGGAAGCTTGGAGCTACTCTGTGGGTCCCAACTGCCCAGCCTTGTAGAGAAGGACCAACTCGCTGCGTGCCCCCCTCCCTGAGCCCAAGGGACTCACTTGGATCCGTTGCTGATCAAGATGCTCTCCCGGATGGTGAGGGTGCAGTAGTACCACACCAGGAGGAAGTTAAAGACGGCATCTGTCACTCTGGGGGGAGGCAAAGTGGGGTGTCGAGGTGGCAGCAGAGCCGCTGCCCGTGTGTTGGGGGCGTGGGCACTGAGACAGCCATCGCTGCAGGGTGCCCACCCACCCTGCGGGCAGGGAGACCTGCTTCTCCACCATGGCCGCAGTGAGACCACAGGAGCCACAAAAGCCACCCCACGTCCTGGGCCAGGGCCAGATCCTTTATCAGGATCTTCTGTTCAGCTCTGGACCTTTCAGGATGGGAGAGGAGGACACAGGGGCCCTGGGAGATTTCTGCCTGGCATCCAAGCCAGACTCACCTGGAGTTGAAGAGGAACCGACAGGAGAAGGAGACAATGAGTAAGATGATGGTGAGGTAGAGCTTGAACTTCTCATACTCATCTTTATATGCAAACCTGCAGGAAAGCACAAGGACAGGCTTGGAGCAAGGTGGCTGCTGGAAGTCTGTGTCCTCCCATCCCACCTGGCTGGAGAAGAGTGATGTTCCATTGGGAACCTCTGGGACATGCTAAGGAAAAACCTCATCCCCTGGTTATTTCTGAGGGGAGCACACCCAGCTGCCTTCACCTGGGGGAGACAGCTCCAAGACACCCCAAACCATGCTGACCTGGGCAGGCTGGCGTCTGCTCAGCTCTTCAAGGGGAGGTCTGGGGAACTGAGAGGGGGACATGGGCTCCTGACTGAGCACCTCTGGGATTCGTGTCCCAGCATGGGGGGGCTCTTGTAGGCCAGAACCAGCTGCTGGTGTTTCCCATGGGAAGAGGAGGGGGCTCGCCAGTGGCTGCACGAGTCCGTCTCTCCTGAAGTCCCCAACGTGGGGAATCCCGGGCACGGTTTTGCTGGAGGATCCCATTTAGCTTGTCAGAGCCAAGGGTCCGTCCCAGCCCGGTGGCAGGAACATAAGGGGGAGTCAAGGACTCAGCTGATTCCAGGAGAGGAAGCAGGGGACAGACGGGGAGGGAAATGTGCGCCAGGCAGGTCACACCAGCCACGTGCCCGCACGTGCGGCAGCTCAGCCTGGGAGCGGCCGTTGTTCCCTGGTGACAAGGGGATCCCGAGCCAGGGCAGCGGTGACGACAGGGCCGTACTTGGCCTGCTTGCTGAGCAGCGTGACGTTCACGTTCCCGAGCACCAGACTCAGGTACAACCTGGGGAGAGAGCAGAGGCGTTAGGACGGGCGCCTGCCCAGGGGCTGGCACGGAGGCGAGCCGGAGCCGTCCCCTCTGGTGCCACTGCCCTGGGGCCAGGCATGGGAACAAGGCCCCAGCTGCTTCCCACCCGGAGCTGCCAGGCAGCGTGACTGGCACAAATGCTCTGGCAGCTCCTCCCAAGGGCAGGGGACGGTCGGTCGAGCACACCCCCCACCTCCCGCAGGCACCGGGAGCTCCCTGCCACGCATGGCTGCCATTCAAGGGTGGGTGAAGGCCAGGAGAAGGCAGGGGAGCGACGGGACGAGGGCAGCGCTGGAGAAGCTCAGCCTGGCTCCTGCCCAGGTGTCCTTGGAGCCCCCAGCGCGGCTGTGACGGGGTGACAGCAGGTCTGTGCCTTGCAGCCTTACAGCCACAGGGACATGGAGGGAGGTCTGGGGGTTCCACCCAGGGACGAGGCGCCCCTTACCCGTTCTTCTTTGGCAGGTAGGCCTCCATCTCAAAGAAAACGTTCTGCCTCTCTTTTATGAGGTTCTGCGTCTCTTGGATGGACGACTCCTGTTCGGGGCTCACGTGGGCTTTGCATCTGGGGAGGAAACACATCAGGGTACTGCTGTAACACAACCAACGTGTGCTGGCACTCAACACTCGACTGTCCCACACAAGGACACACCAAGGACGGGGAAGATGGACTGGAGGCCAGTCCACGGCTCCATCTGCAGGGCGTTGCTTGAGAAAAGGAACTGAGGTGAGACCAGATGGGTCTTGTTGCCCTGGAGAATGGATGGAGAGAGCTTTGTGTGGGACAGGGACTGTTCAAGTTACCTGCAAAGCCCTTGCAAGCTCTGCAAACAAGGCAGGGATTGGGGCAGAGGAAAGGGGAGCTGAGGAAGATCTGCCTGGGCCAGTCTGGACCTCCACAGCACTTTGCCATCAGTGCGGCTGCAGGAAGGTTTGTGTCGGAGACAGAGCCACGGATGAGTCCAATAGCCCAGTCCCCGCTGCTCTCTCATCCCGTACCACACCTTCACAGGACACCACCTTACTTTTTGAGGGACAATGAGAGCTCCTTCAGCCGCTTCTTCTGCCGTGAGATGGAGCTGGAGATCCCGTCCTGGAGCTTGGTTAGCTCCTCGAGTTTCTGCTTGTACAGCTTGTGATTATCCTGGGAAGGAGAGACCAGTGTGTGTTACAGCTACTGCCCAGCCACCCTTCTCCTTGGGTCCCCTGCAGGGGCATCTCTTGATGCTTCTGTGAAAAACCATCTCTTAACTCCACCTGCACAGCAGCTGAGTAAGACAAGAGGTGGCTGCAGAAAGCCAGGGGTGTCTGGGGACAGCCTGCAGCTGTCCCTGCTTCCCTGGGGACAGGAGCAGCTGCAGGGGATGCCCATCCCCAGTCCCAAGGCAGTTCTCTACAGGTGCTGGCACACCCGCAGCACCGCCTGCTCCTGCCCTCGCACGTGGCTCATGTCCAGCCCCACTCCAGCTGCGGGCTGTGAAAGTCCAGCTGGCAAAGCAGTCCTGCTCCAGGGATGCTCCCATGGCTGGGAAACAATTGACTGTGGCACAGACTCCCAGCCTGGTGGGGGTTGGCAGGGCCCTCTGGAGATCATCTTGTCCAACCCCCTGCTCCAGCAGCTCACCCAGAGCAGGGGGCCCAGCACCACATCCAGGTGGGTTTGGAATCTCTCCAGAGAAGGAGACTCCACAACCTCTCTGGGCAGCCTGGGCCAGGCTCGGACAACCTCCCATTCAGGTGGAACCTCCTGGGTTCCACTTGGTGCCTGTTGTCCCTTGTCCTGTCACCGGGCACCACTGACAAGAGTCTGGCCCCATCCTCTTGCCCCCCATGGGCCCTTGAGCTCTTGCTCAGCATTGCTCAGATCCCCTCTGAGGCTTCTCTTCTCCAGCTCAGCAGCCCCAGGGCTCTCAGCCTTTCCTGGGCACAGAGATGCTCCAGGCCCCTCAGCATCTCTGTAGCCTCTGCTGAACGCTCTCCATTGTCTCTCTTGACTTTGTCTCTCTGACCAGAACTGGATACAACTCACCAGAGGTGACCTCACTCGGGCAGAGTAGACAGGAAAGACTCAGAAAAAATTGCTGCTGGGGCCAGGGCTACAACCGAGGGTCACAGTCACCCAAAGCTTTGACTGCTGGGATGGGATGAGCGGCTCTCTCTGCCTGGAGGTTCCTGCAGCACCTGCTGCTGCCCCGGCTCGTGGCTCTGGGGCTCCATCCCCAGAATTCTGATTCTGGGGCTCCATCCCCAGAGCCCCAGGAAGCTGGAAGAGCCCGTCAGTGAGGTGAACAAAGAGGCCGGGCTGGCAGCGGGGCTGCGGCCAACTGCCCAGCTCCTCGTGCGGCAGTAACCCAACCGCACCTGGGTACGGCTGGATGCCATTCTCCCCCTATTTTTAGAAAGGAAAGGGGAGAGCGTGCTGGATCAACGCTGCTCTGGAAAACAGCCTCACCTCGGCCACGGGCAGCCTCAACACCACCTCCAGCACGGAACCAAATGCTGCTCGTGACAACCCTTGGACTAGACCTTGGCCCACACACGTTTTAGCCTCCGTGGCTCTTATCGAGCACTTTATCAGCACATCTCAAAGCTCTTCCCAAAGGAGAAAGGTGAAACCGAGAAGCAAGAGGAGGGACACAGCTCATCCTGCCCCGGTGCCAAACAGCGGCAGGGCGGGAGGAGATCCCAGAGCCCCGGCTCCCCGGCCGCGGTTCGTGTCCCGATCTCTCCGGGGACGCGCCCGCCCGGAGCCGGCTCCTCCTCCCGTCCCGGGGCGAGCGGGGCGCGGGCGGCTGTCGGGACGGCTCCCGGGGC
>VZZY01012773.1:54698-67743 GCA_013400335.1 Eurystomus gularis
CCCCAGCGCTGCCGGGGCACCGCTGAACCGTGTCCCTCAGCACCACATCTCCACGGCTGGGAAACCCTCCAGGGACGGGGACTCCAGCACTGCCCTGCCCAGCCTGGGACTGCCCTGCGCAGCCCTGCCCAGCAAGAGATTGTTCCTCGTGTCCAACCTCAGCCTCCCCTGGGGCAGCTTGAGGCCGTTTCCTCTGGTCCTGTCCCTTGTTCCCTGGGAGAAGAGCCCGACCCCACCTGGCTCCAACCTCCTGTCAGGGAGCTGTGCAGAGCCAGGTCTCCCCAGAGCCTCTTTCTCCAGGCTGAACACCCCCCGGTGCCTCCCTTGTGTGTGTCTCGCTGGAGCCCACCCTCTGAGGAGAGCCCTCCGGAGAGCAGAGCACAGGGCACAGTCCCCCCGTGCCACATCTCCCCATTCCCCCAGCCCTTGGCCGGCTGCCGCTGTCCCGTCCAAGGACAGCCCGGGAGCGTTTTCTGTCACGTTTTATTTTGTCACGTCAGTGCAGCAAGAGAGAGGACAGTGCTGACTCCAGGTGTCACACCACAGGATTGACGCTGCAGAATTACCAGCCGTGCCGGGAGGTGTGGTTGCCTCAGACGGTGGCAGGTGGGAAGCGTGGTCTCACCAGACAATCCAACCAGCGGGTCTGGGATCCCGTGTCTGGGAGATCCCATGTCTAGGAGATCCCATGTCCAGGAGATGTCTGTGGCCAAGAAGCACACGCAGAGTGGAGGAACATCTGAAATGGTTAAAGTCTGTCATCATCTCTCCAGGCTGGAAGTGGGCACAGTCAAACTCTACATTTATCATCCCAGGCTATGGATCAATGAACCTTTTCAGAGATAACCCTGATGACTCCCCCACAGCTGGGGTAAGGGGCATGCCTGATAAGAAAAGAGATGGGCATGTCCTGCAGGACGTGCCTTCCCCAACCTGCTGCCTTCTGAGCATGGGTGAGTTCCCCATGGCTCCAAAACTTGACCCAAAATAATATGGAGCTACAGGTGAAAGCATTTCCATTCTTTTTTGAAAAGGGAGTTCAGGGAACTTTCTGCTGACAGGGTGGTACGGACAGGGAGGGGCCCTTCCCCGCAGGGTGAAACCCAGCACCTCTCTTTGCTACCTGTCAGTAATTTGGTTCAGAGATGTCTGTGATCATGGTCCGGTAGATTCGGGTCTCCCAGTCCGAGAGCTGTTTCACAAAGCCCCGGTGTGGTCTCACGTTCATTTTGCATTTCAAAACGTAGTCCCAAGCCCTCTGTGAACAGAAGGAAAGCAAAGCAGCGTTCGGAATTTAAACGGGAAGTGAACCCGCTGAAGCAGCTACGCGAGCGGATGACACGGCTTTGCCTTTACTCCCTGCGTGGGACAGCAAGAACCTGCAGGTAAGACTCTGGCTACCAAAGCAGGGACAGACTGGACCCAGAGGTGAACTTCAGAGAAGCCTGTCACCCTCATACTCTGCTCCCCTGGACACGAGGACAGCTCAGGC
This sequence comes from Eurystomus gularis, assembly GCA_013400335.1. Classification (NCBI taxonomy): domain Eukaryota; kingdom Metazoa; phylum Chordata; class Aves; order Coraciiformes; family Coraciidae; genus Eurystomus; species Eurystomus gularis. Next base: position 56,191 of record VZZY01012773.1, read on the forward strand.
TGCTTGCACTGCCTGGCAGGTACCTTGCATTATTTTACACTGATGCAGCCCTGGATTTTTACCCCCCAAAATGCTGTTTCTTCCATGGATGATAAGCGAAGCAGTGAACTATCAGCTCTTCACAGGTGAGCAACAAAGGTTATCGCATTCCTGGATTGGCGTGACCTGTTGTGGCAGAGCAGCTGTGAGGCTCCTGTTATCCCCCTGCATTAATCCCAGCCATCTTAATTATTTCTTTGTTCCAAGTAATCAGCTAGGAACTCTGCTCACACAGGGCAGATCCACCAGTGCTGCTTTGCTTTGCTCCAGCTGCAGCCTTGGGTTTGCCCAGCAGTGCTCGTCTTCCGCTTTTAGAACGGGCTGCCTGCCACCCTCGGGGGATTGCTCAAGCGCAATCAGACCAAAGGTTAGAAGATAGTGCCCATTGGTTTGTTTTTCTAATCTCAGCGATTCTGCAGGCTCCAAGGCTGATCTTCCAATGTTTACTCCTCTGGGCCCATGGTGTGGATGTCTCTAGTCCCCCCCAACTCCATCCTCTACTCACATATCAATTACTGTTAGAATAAGGGGCTGCACAGCCCAAGTCCACCTTTCTTTTGCAATACCCGCATCTTTGGAAGCTTTCAAAGCTCTTTGCCTAGACTGGCTGAAGGATCACCGGGGAATCTCTTGCACTGCTTTCACCTGCAAGAAGCAACCTTGCCTGCCAGACTAATCCCCCCGGGACAGCTTTGCCCAGCCAACAGTGGGCAAGCAGCGCCCGGGCAAGCTGCAGCACGGTGCTGCCGTGCCAACCTTCCCTTCTTCTTCTTCTCAGCACTCAGTGAAATGCTGAGACTGACCTGTTGATACCAACTGAGAGCAATCGCAAGGATCAGCCTTTGACTTTTGCACTGCCGTCACAAGCACCTCCAGCAAGGCAGCGTGCAAGGCAGCAGTTATCAGCGTGCAGGAGCAACCACAGCGTCAGGAGCCAAGACCAAAGCAGTGCTCGCAGCCCTGGTGGCAGCTCTGCCTGAAATCCCCTGTTGGCACACAGCGAGGGTAAGAGATTTCCTCTGCTGTTGCAAATGTTTGCACAAAATCAATTTGATGACTAGACACAGGCCCGGCCCCAGCGGAGCTTGGATCAACCCTTCCAAGCTCCCAAAGGAGGAAACACTTTCCAAAGAAGGACAAGATTTTTAAGGAGACGCCTTTCAGCTCCCATGGGACCCGGCCTGCTCTGTGCTAAGGAGGCACCAGGAGATGATGCCCATGGCAGCACGGTGCCCGTGCCTTGTACGAGAAGGGGAAAAGGGTCTGACACCTGGGCAGAGGCCGCCAGGCTATTGCGCAGCCATGACGGGCTCAGCCGTCGTTATTTTTTTTACGTTATGGAACAGCACGTACTGGCCATCTGACCGGTACAGCCCTCCTGGGTTGGTGTTATGCCACTCCAGATTTCTCTAGAGTGGTGTCTGTGGGAGGGGATTGCTTCTGGAGAAATAAAACAGGCGTCTGGAAGAAGTCAGCGCTGATGCTGAAGTCAGCGGTAGATCAGAGCCCTGCAAGCCCCGGGTTCTGAATTTCCCAGGAGCCCCGTGACATTAGGAAATGGGATAACTCCAGTAGCTTTCATATACTCTCTTTCTCAGATCCAGGAGAGCAGAAATACTAAATTCTGTAATCACAGCTTTATTTTTATAGCCCTGTGTAGAAGTAAGGAAATGCAAGAATACCACAGCTGCCAGGGCAAGGACTCACAGATCCAAAATCACACCCAAGCCACCTCCAAGAAGATGCCATCTCATATAACATCGTCTGTTACATTATCAGGTGGGCAGTTTGCCCGAAAGCACCAATAATATCTTTCCCATTACTACAGTAACGAGGCTTCAGAAACAGAACTGGCCCGCAGACCCACGCGGTATCGGTGGGAAATAGGACAGTGATGTACCTTCAGGGAAAACTGGCAGGAGTGTATAAGGTAGGCCATGGTCACTGTGCTGCTCCGGCTTATCCCCAGGCTGGAGAAGACCAGCACTGCTCCGCGATCCAGCTGGGCGTCTGAGGAAAGAAATGGCAATCACAAATCAGTGATCTGGGAAGCCGAGGTGCCAATCTCCGTCCAGCTCTAGCTCAGTGATGGCTGACAGGCCAGCAGCCTGCGTGGCAGGAGCCCTCAGGAACCCTGACAGCAGCAGACGGGCACTGCCAGCTCCTTTTTCTATAAGCATTTTCCTTTCTTAAAAATCCGCTGAGTTAAAACGTGGCTTTGAAGACCAGAACCAAAGGAAAATAACCAGGCAGCGCTTCATGACTGATCAGTGACACCTTTATATCAGATAACTGAAGAAAAGTGGTCTACCATGAGCCATCCATTGCATCATCTCACCTACTCAAACTCTTTCCAGAAAGGTTGTGTTGGTTTAGTAAGAGCTGCAGCTGCAGGGCGGCTGGAGCCGCGTGGCCGCACCACTCCCCCACCCCTCCCCTCTGCCACGGGTCGTGGACAGAGAAAGGAAAAAAAAAAGGTTTAAAAGTGCCTTTTTGAGTTGAGATAAGGAAGGTTTAATATATATAAAAAAACCCCAACATATAATAAGCCCTTTCAGTTGACAAGAACAATTAGTAACAGTGAGAAAAGAGCAATAAAAAAAAAAAAGAATAAATACCGGACAAAAAGGGACGGACTCGAGGACCAGCCCGGGGCATGACATCAGCATGGTATAGAATAACCTGGCTCCACACAAAATTAACCCTGTCCTGGCCAACCCAGGACAAAGGTTTAAAGGTGTGAAATTTGTGATGAACACACACCGAACTGTCTGGTTTGTGGAGGGGCCTGGAGGGGCCCCTGGGAGGAGGCCTTAGTTCAAACCCCTGGAGGGGCCTTAGTTCAAATCCCTTACCCCTCCGTGGGGATCACCAGCAGGCAGCATGTACACGCCAGCTAAGGCACCGGTTTTAGGGTGGTTTTATGATGGATACTTTGCAGCGAAAGTTGCTGAGATCAACAAACTCATTTCCTACAAAAGCCAAGCCCAAGGATGCTGGCAGTCACTCCCAACCAGGCTAACTCTGCTACCTCTGCTACCTTTTGAATTCTTTCTCTCCCTCCCCAGGGCAGACAGCATGACATGTTTTTAGAATATCAGCAACTGGACTCTGGAATTCATAGGGCAAAGCTTCTTCTTTTACCACTGCCAAGAGGTTGTGGGGTTTTGTTGGGTTTTGATTGTTTTTCAAGTACTAAAAGAGCATTTTCTACCTTATTTCTGTCACAAGATACTGGTTCTGTTCTAAGACCTGTTTAGAAATGGCCTCACTCCAACAGGGAGTGTTGGCTCAGTGCTGGGGCCACTCCTGTTTCACATCTTTATCAACGATCTTGATGAGGAGATTGAGAGCACCAGCAGTAAGTTTGCAGATGACACCAAGTTAGGTGGGAATGTTGATCTGCTCGAGGGTAGGGAGGCTCTTCAGAGGGACCTGGACAGGCTGGATCGATGGGCCAAGGCCAATCATATGGGCTTCAGCAAGGCCAAGCGCTGGGTTCTGCGCTTGGGCCACAACAACCCCCCGCAACACTCCAGGCTTGAGGAGCAGTGGCTGGAAACTGCTCAGTAGAATCGGACCTCGAGGTGTTGATCAACAGCCCGCTGAACATGAGCCAGTGTGTGCCCAGATGGCCAAGAAGGCCACCAGCATCCTGGCTTGTGTCAGCACTAGTGTGGCCAGCAGGATTAGAGAAGTGGTTGTCCCACTGGGCTCAGCACTGGTGAGGCCGCACCTTGAGTAGTGTGTTCAGTTTTGGGCACTGCAGTGTGAGAGAGACATTGAGCTGCTGGAGCGGGTCCAGAGAAGAGCAATGAAGCTGGTGAAGGGTCTCGAGAATAAATCTTATGAGGAGCAGCTGAGGGACCTCGGGTTGTTCAGCCAGGAGAAGAGGAAGCTCAGGGGAGACCTTCTCACTCTCCACAGCTCCCTGAAAGGAGGTTGCAGGGAGGTGGGGGTTGGTCTCTTCTCATAAGTCACAACCGATAGGACAACAGGAAATGGCGTCAAGTTGTGCCAGGCGGGGTTTAGGTTGGACATTAGGAAAAACTTGTGCACTGAAAGGGTTATCAAAGACCGGCCCAGGCTGCCCAGGGCAGCAGTTGAATCACCATCCCTGGATGTATTTAAAAGCCATCTAGAGAGGGTGCTCAAGGATGTGGTGTAGAAGTGGCCTGGTAGAGATAGATAATGGTTGGACTTGATGATCTTAAAGGATTTTCTCAACCACAGCGATTTTGTGACTTTGTGAACATACACCTGGCAGGAGGATATCCACACACCCCTCAGAGTATGTGGAGAGCTTTAGTCTAGTGTTCACCCTCACCCATGACTGTTCCAGTTTGACTAATCTACCCTAGACTGTCACGTAAACAGTTTGACTACCAAGTAACCAGCAGATACTTCCACTTCTTCTGAAAGTTCTGCCTCCAAACGAAAGGCAGGTAAGTGGGTTTTGGTATTTGTGTTTCAATGCATGCAAACCATGAAATTCAGTTCAGGACTACAAAATTATATCCTCAAATATTGTTTTGTTGTGTCCAGTTGACATTTTTTCTATTGTACTTGGATCACAAGGTCTGTGGGGACAGGTGGTCTTTTGATTCTGGGTCTGCACAACACTCAGCTCAGCAGGGCCTTTGTGTCAGGTGTAAGTGGGACAGAAGATAACGACACGGTTGGACACCATCCCAGGAGGGAGCTGCCGGAACTACATCCGCTGTGCTGCTGCAGGCACTGAGCTGGAGAGGATGGGTTTTCCTAGCCTCTCTGATGTAATCAGCTGAAGGCAAGTTGATGCGCTCCAACCTGAAAGTCTTCCTAGGCCCTACAGCGGGTCTGCACTGCACACTGCAAGTGGCAAAGATTAGCAGCGTCCTGTGGCAAGTGCTCTGATGTGTGCCAAACTCGGGTTCAAGTAAAGCTTTGGTGGTTGGAGATTTAGGCTGGTTAGAGTCAAAGGTTTGTATTTGAAAACAAAGGAATGGGAAGGAAGCTTACGAAGCCCTCATAGACATCCTACAGCAAAGTCCTTTCCGATCGGGTGGAAGGCTCACTATCAAGTCAGATGTTCTTTAGAGTGAGTAGGAACTCACTTTCAGAGAGTGAATCAGAGTCAGGTGCCCTGTCAGATCTCCTCTCTGTCCATCAGGCTGCTTAGGAAGGTAGCTCTGCTATCTATTAGGGTGTGGGCTTGCTGTGGGTGTGGGAAGATACTGATCTTGAAAGACTACAACCCTCCTCTCTGAGCTTCCTGCTCGAGCTAATTGCAGTCACTCCCATCTAATATCCTAGAGTGAGCGAGGTCTCAGGAATTCCAGATCGGGAACAACTCACCTATGAAATGACAAATGGTGGCGAAGGAAGAAAAAAGATCTGCCTCAAGCGAATCTGGAACAGGTATATGGAGGTATTTGCCTTCTTCTGCAAACCTGGAAGAAGAGCACATAATGTGACACGGACCAGAGAAGCAGCTTCGAAAAAATGTGCTTGTTGGAAGGAAGCTGGTAATTCTGTTTGCTGTTACACATGTGAGTTTTTCATCATTGTCATCACTAACATTACGATAAGGGATTTGTTACGGTAAGACACTGAGATGCTTGTAATACAGAACCAGTTTAATTACTGATTTTCCATTCCACAGGGTATCAGCACTGATGTCTTAACTTAGCCTACAGCTTCCTTTATCTGAGAGCTAAATGAAAACAGATGAAGTGAAAGCAGGAGTGCCTTCTTGGCGGTTTTGTGGCCATGGCGCCCCAGTTTGCTTCATGTGGTTTTCCATGACAGCATCCTCCTCCTTCCACAAGCTCAGAGAACTCAACTCAGAGCAAAACATTGGTGAGGAATTTCTGAAATGTGAAAGCACAGCATGCAGAAGGCACAGGAAGATGACCCATGGCACAGAGACCTTTGGTGTTCTCCTCTGGAGCCATGAGCAATGTCTGCTGGTACGCATGCACTGGGGTAGGGATCTGGAGTTGTTACTTTGTGTTGGTCACCACCTTGAGGAATGCCACTGGATTTTTCCCTGTGTGAAATGTCATTTCCAGCACAGCCTACAGCCCGAGCTGAACGCTCGTGGACAGATGTAGGTAAGGAAGGAAGACCAACCATGTGAAACATCGATGGTTTAGCTTTTACATTGATGTGTTTGCAAGATTTTGCTCTGAAAGCTGTACAGAGATGTAGGTTCTTCCCAAAGGATGGTGGCGTGTGATAGACTCAAAATGCCCAAGGGCCCCCCAGTCCTCCTCTCACCCAGTCCAGCCCCTTGTCATGGCTGGGGGCTGCAGGACTGCATTGCTGCTGGAGATCAGAAAAATGAGCATGAAATAGCACTCAAATCTGCAGTGAACCACAGAGGTTTCCCTGGAAGTTCACAGATACAGACTGATCTGCGAGTGGGCTCTGGTGCTGTCCCACCTCACCTTTTTTATAGGCACAGACACTGGTGAGGGTGCACCTTGGACTCCTTAACTTACAGTGTTGCAGGCTGTTCGGAGATGTTGACTTGTGCTTTGATCTTCAGATCTTTCTGAATTTGTTGGTCACAGGCCTGCTTGTAATTGCCCATGTATAGCTTTGCAGGCAGTATTTCTACAGGGTATAGCTGGAAATTGTCTAGTTCCTGCTGGAGAGAAACCAAGGGCTCGGTTTAGAGAGTGTATTTGCTCCTGTTAGCTTGGTAAGTTCTTAAACAGAAGTCATGTGAAGAATTGAACACACAGTCAACAGCCCATGACACATTCTAGTGTATGAGTCATTCAATCACCTGGACTTTCTGTATATTGAAGTCTGCCAGATTTAACCGAGAATAATTAACAGCGTTGCTGCCATTGTGGCATTACTTGAAACAAATCCTAACTAAACAGGAGGTGGCAGATATTCGTGATGTTGTCAGGAGGGACTGCAGCATAACAGATCCATTTGATGTTCTGCCTGGTTACTGTTTGCAAGGCTAGATGAGATCATCTGCCAGCTGCAGAGCTGCAGGTGTCTGTAGTCCCCAGCTGCTTCCAATGGCTGCGGTGTGAAGGTTGACAACACAAACACACAAACAGCCAACCCTTCCCCTACGTCCCTCCGCAATACTCAACTCATGCTGCAGCCAAACACAGCAGCAGCCTAACAATTTAACACAACAGCAAACAGCGACTTGAACCGTGAGGCCAGGAGGTCCTCTGTGTCCAGCTGCATCTGATGGAGACGCTCGGCAGTTTGCTGCCCTTCACAAAGAAGCACAAAGGGAGTGGATTTTCCCTCCTGCGCTGCAGCATCCCGCAGGTTAGCACCATGCCATGGGCTGTTTCATGTGAACCATGACAAGACGCAATGAGTTGCTCTCTGCTGTCCAGAGAGCAGCTAAATCTGCCCTGCCTCAGGTCCTGGCCAAGATGTGAGAAAAGTGTAATTGTTACTCAACAGATCAATGTTTGTAGGTGAAACCGATTAGGATACCAGTGTTCCGGTGACTGTTTTTACTCTGATCCTTCCCAATGAAAAGCTTTATAGACACGGAACACAGTGCTTGATAGGAACGGCACTTCTGTCCGGAATCATTGCTGTGCACCATCCCAGAGAGCCACGCGTGAGAGGAACCTGCTCCTTTTCACCACTTCCTACAGTTGGTTTAGTTATCTGCGCTCTCCGGAAGGCTGCTCTTGGTGTTATCAGAGAAACCTCCCTAGGTTGTTTTCATGAGCTTTCTTTCACGCAATAGAAGAGGAAAAAAAGGCCAAGTGTGGCTGTAAAAGAATTAGTGGTGACACTCAGGGAGGGCAAGCACAGTTACACACACATTACATTTAATTCCTTGGTTTGAAATTACTCTGATATCAGCGTTACAACACCATGGAACTTGAACTCACTGGCTACCATCAGTTGAATATGAATGCTAATGTCTTCCACTTGCAAACTAGTCTCACCTGAGGCATCCACAATATCTTCTGAGTCCTCAGAAAAGGATAGGAAGCTGAAAAACGCTTGTACCCTCCCCTCAGGATGAGCACGGGGTGGCGGGTGAACTGCTCCAAGCTTCTGGCATGTTGGACAGCAGTGCCTTCCCCAGCATCTGGAGAGACCAAAAAGCCACTTGCCAGGGCAGGTTTTGCGTGCACTGAGGTCACCTCAGTCCCACTGACACCGACAGCAAAGTCCTTCTCATTTCATCGAACGGTCTTGTAGGAAGCCTTGTTAGAAGCTGGATTTACTCTTTAACTGTTGCTGCAGGTCAGTAACAGGGGATGCTGCTTTCCACCCCTTGTCCTGGTCTTCTATCTTTTATTCCCCTCCTGGTTTCTTTTGTAGGTCTAGATAAAGGGTTTTTTTTCCCTTCCCCATTATTCTTTGGGAAACGCTTGCAGTAAGTTCCCATAATAGGGAAGTATTCTTAATTTAAATCTAATAATCTTAGTTTTATAGAGGCTCTTTTCTTTAGTCTGCTTTAGGCAAAGGGGGAAAGAAGGAGGTATCTTGAATAAATTATTCACCACAAGTATTTTAAACACTCCTCTGAGTGAAGTACATTATGTGAGATGGCTGCTCCCTCCCTTCTCCCAAGGGATCCATCCTGTTTGCCTCCGTCTGTGTCTGCTTTAGAAACAGATCAGCACAATAGAAACCCTCTTCTGATTCTTCACACCTCCCCTTGCTGCTGCCTCATCACTGAGCATTTATGAACACGCTTGCTTTATTCATTCCCCTTATGCTTCCAGATTTTTTCTTTAAAAAACAGCGTAAGTCTTTGCTAAAACCGTAGTAGCCTTTATAAAGCTGACAGAAGCCAAGCAAACCTACAGAAGCAGCTCTGCACACAGCAGAGCTCCTTGCCAAAGGATGTGTGAAAGCCAAATGTCTCCGTGGTTCAAGGAAGACCGAACAATTACATGGAGAAGTTTCCAGCTCTTCACATTTGTCGATGAACTGCATCAAATCGCCACCCCCATTAAAGCTAAGTCTTTAAATACAACAGTATTTACAACAGCCTTTTGTAACCCTCAGAGAAGGAAGTACTCACTCTGTGAACACACAGAACTGCAGTCAGAGTTTTCAGTCTCAAAAGAAGCACAGCTCCCTAAAAGGCAACCGTTGGACAAGCCCAATCTCAGTGAAATGCGGGGAAAAAAACCAACAACCCGTTCCTCGCATGTGACAAGGAGCTTCAGAGGGATCAGTCCACAGACAGGGAACCAGGCCTGCCAGGATGCTTTGGAATCAAATCTGGATTTTTGAAGCCTAAGAACATATGGAACACAGCGAAAAAACCAGAGGCATAGCACAGATGTTCATTTTAAAAATAAAACTGGGTAAATCTGCATCTCTTCCAAGCTCAGAAAATTAAATGAGGAGTGGGAACAATATCTGTCCAGCAGTGAGATCTTCACTGACATGGGCCACACGTACCTTTTTCTTCCTTCTCTTCCTCATCATCACAGCAATCCAAAGAGCTGGTCTCGCAGTCATACACCACACAGTACCTGACACACCTCAGCTCCTCTGAATCTGGTACCAGATACTCCCCTGTAGGACTCTACCAAAATCACAGAGGAATTCTGTCAGGGGCACAGTTCCACTCTCTTCTTGTGGCACCAACGCTACCAACGTCTTGCAAGTTACTACTATGGGATGGGCTTGGGGTTGCATCTCTACTGATGGTGAAAGGGTCATAAAATCATGGAATGACTTGTATTGGAAGGGGCCTTAAAGATCATAGAATGGTTTGGGTTGGAAGGGACCTCAAAGATCATGTAGTTCAACCCCCCTGCCATGGCAGGGACACCTCCCACTAGACCAGGTTGCTCAAAGCCCCGTCCAACCTGGCCTTGAACACCTCCAGGGATGGAGCATCCACAGCTTCCCTGGGCAGCCTGTGCCAGTGTCTCACCACCCTCAAAGACATTGTTAGAATTAAAAAATGATGCAAACTATGCCGGATTGCTCCATCAGCCGCAGCTGTAAAGGTGCCCGCACTTGTGGGACAAGGCTGCAGTATGTTAGTTCTTGCACAGTGTTTTTCCTCCTATGTGCCAACCCTTGGGCTACTGAAGCCACCTTCGCTGTGTGACAGAGCACACCCCTCCAGTGGCAGAAATGTAAAATGGCTCAAACAGGCAGGGGGGGAGGCTGCAGCAATTCCTGGGGGTTTTTAGCCAATTTTAGCTCACTGCCAAATGGTAAATCCAGGGACGTTTTACACAGGCGGGAATCCCCTCACCTGCTTAATCCTGCGTGCTGTAACGATGTGGCTCTCATCGTATTCCCGCTGAGTACGGGCATCTGAAAAAAACAACCGAGACAGAGCAACTGGCTCATTTGATGCTTTAAAGGTAGAATCCTGTTAGTGATTCAGGCTCTGGCACCAACCAGAGAAAGGGATTTGGATTGTTTTAGAACCTGAGACTTTCTGGTGTGGGTATAACGAATGCCAATACTGATGTGAGTCTACGTGTAACACCAAGTGATGAGGGCAGCTTTAGTCCTGACCCGAGCGTGGTACCGCAGCGCTCACAGCACCGGTCCCGTGCTCCAGTTTGCTCTGCCCTGTGGCACAGCCTGGCCCCTACTCACTGGGCTGCTCTGACCTCCTGGCATCCAGCACCTCTGCCTCTGTGCTGCCCCAGAGATGGGAGAGGGGCACCAGAGAGACCCCAGCCCCACTCCCAAACTGACCAACTCCCTTGCCAAAACATTTCATAATATTGCAGTATCAGGCACCCTTTTTTGATGTATTGCCACTATGTAAGATGCAAGTTTTGCAATCTTGCAATCTTTTGCAATTTTTGCAATCTTTGTGTGACGGTCACAGAATCTTGTCCACCTCTAAAACCTCTGGGAGCAGCAGGGGAGAGTGTGTGTCACCGGGACAGAGCAGAGCAAGAAGAGCTGGATGTGGTGAAAGCCAGAGCAGGACCAGGTTGTGGTACCTGAGACAGGATAGAATTATAGAATCTCTCTGGTTGGAAGAGACCTTTAAGCTCCTTGACTCCAGCTGTTTCCCCAGCACTGCCAGGGCACCACTAACCCACATCCCTCAGCACCACATCTGCACGGCTGGGAAACCCCTCCAGGGATGATGGTGACTCTACTGCTGCCCTGGGCTTTTAAGGCTTAATTCAATTCATAAGGCTTCAAATTCAGGCTTAAAAAGAGACAGTTTTCTGTAACTGAAACCAACAAGACAAAGATGAAATACATCAAGAATAACTGAGAATTTCTGCCCAAGTCTCACGTCCCTCCTAAATTCTGGATAAATTTAGGAACGGGCAAAACGTCCTAACAGCAAGGCCTCAGGAATTGCAAGTACGGTGTGCCCCTCCCTGTGTGCTGGAGCCCCCAGGCCCCATTTCCTGAGGCAGCTGGCGCCCGGTGCAGGGCCGCAGCCCGGTTAAGAGGGGAGATTTAGATTAGAACAGCCCGCTTCCCGGTGCCCGGTGCAGGGCCGCAGCCCACGGGCTCACCCAGCAGGCACAGGTAGTTGGGCTCCGCCAGCCGGGGCACCCGCCGGTGCTGGTT
>VZZY01012773.1:68098-82557 GCA_013400335.1 Eurystomus gularis
GAGGGGGGCCGCGGCTGAGGCGGTGTGAGGAGGGGCGCGGGGCGCAGCCCGGGGCTGCTCGGGGGGCGCCGGGCTGATGCCGTGTCCCTGCGCGGAGCTCTGGGCATCTCCTGCGGCTCCCAGCACGGCAGCTCCCGCCCTTCTCCAGACGGGCGCGGGCTGGAGGTTCAGACTGGCCCCGCTAAGGAGAGAAGCCTGAGGGGGGATCTGATCGATGCTGATCAAGAGCTAAAGGGGGAGGCAAGAGGATGGGGCCAGACTCTTGTCAGTGGTGCCCAGCGACAGGACAAGGGGCAGCGGGCACCAAGTGGAACCCAGGAGGTTCCAGCTGAACGGGAGGAGAAGCTTGTTTGGTGTGAGGGTGTCGGAGCCTGGTCCAGGCTGCCCAGAGAGGTTGTGGAGTCTCCTCTGGAGAGATTCCAAACCCACCTGGATGTGGTGCTGGGCGCCCTGCTCTGGGTGACCTGCTGGAGCAGGGGGTTGGACGAGATGATCTCCAGAGGTCTCTGCCACCCCCCAGCACACTGCGATTCTGTGTGGTTCTGTGATTCTCTTTCTAATGGTATGTAATGGGTGATACCCAAGCCCACTTCCTGCTTACTTCCTCTACTGAAAATGTGCCCCTGCTTTCAGAATGTATTCAGAATTAAAGCCGGCGGTTGGGGGTTGAACAGTAATCCTAAATATGCTGAAATCCATTGTGTGTGACTGGGGATACCAGGAGGGCACTGCTGTACCTGGTGGGTCGATTAGAGACTGACCTCTGCTTTCTAATGTAAATAGTTCCCAGTGGCATATGACAGAATGGTTATTGGAGCTATAAAGATGTGCTTTGCAAGAGAAGCTTGTCTAATTATTTTGGTAGGAGTTGCATTTATTAGTAAGGAGGCTTTGACCTCATGGTATCAGCCATAAATATGGGGCGCAGCAGGGACTAACACCAGACTTTGCTTCCCCTTGGAGAGTTTTATGCTAAGTTACCGTTGTTGCAAGAGCAAGAAAACTTGAGCAGGGGTTAGGCTGATCTAGCTTGTGAGTAGATTATTTCTTGTCGTAGCCTAATAATTAAGCTGTTCATGCAGGGATTTGGAGCTATTGTGGCTTTATCTGGTAAGACAGTGTGACAGAGAACGTCCTTATCAGCGGTAATTGTATGTTGCATCTTTGCAGTAGCTTCTGGTTCTGCATCACTTTGGCAGAGCCTTGTGTTTTAAGGTTGTTCTGGACTTTAACAGTAGCTTTCTTCTCACCTTGTGACAGTTTCTCTGCACACAGGAGCACAGGCGTTTTCGAGAGAAGTAACTTTCTTCCAGGGAGCATGTTAGAGTAAAATTGGTCACCCAGGGCAACAAAGCAGAGTTGATTTTAGTTGCTTTTCAGCCACACTTGATCGAAGCTGGTGATTACAATTGCTTAATGTGCTCAGGCCTCAGTCTTGAGGCAGCTGCAGGTAGTATTTTGAATTTATTTCAGGCGTACACGTTTTCTTCACATATATGCAGTGGTTATTACATTTCTTGTAGGTAAATGTATTGATTTGCCAAGTGGGAAGGTATATTTTTTTCATACTAGCAATGAGAACTAGAAAACCTGCAAATTTTGCATTAAGTTGGGCCTTGGTCCACAAGGTAGCAGATATTAGTCTCAGGCAGACAGATCTGAAGAAAGATGATCCTTTTGGTTACTGTGCCTGGCCGTGCTTCCCTTTTGAGCTTTGCATCACAAAAGAACATTTTCCTCTAACTTGTCCTACCAATAAACCTCAAGGATCTTTGGGATGCTGTTGTGATGATCGCTTCTGTGGGCTTAGGCAATCAAGTTGGCATAGCGCTGGATTAAAAAAAAAAAAATGGAGAAATGGAACTCAAAGTAAAGAAAGTGTGGTGAAATCCCCAAGGTCACTGCTACGGTAACTACCAGGACACCTCTTCAATGTATTTGTGTTGTGTTTTTCCTCAGAGCAATGCCAAGGTAGCAGTGCTGGGGGCCTCGGGAGGCATTGGCCAGCCTCTCTCTCTCCTCCTGAAGAACAGCCCGCTGGTGAGCAGGCTCAGCCTTTATGATATTGCTCACACTCCGGGTGTTGCAGCTGACCTCAGCCACATCGAGACGAGAGCCGCTGTTAAAGGTACTGCCGGCCACTGGAAACGCTCTTCTGAAGATGTCTGTCTTCTCTCGGGTGTCTCTCATGCTTGGAGATGGCTGTTGCTTGTGAAGGGGAATCTTCACGTGATCCTGAAGCCTTGTATCAATTTAAGTCACTTTTTCTCAAGCAGTATGGACTAATTAAGGTGTAGACGATTTGACTGATGTGTATAGTGATAAAAACAGTCTGTGGTCGCGCTCTTGAAGCAGAATTAATAATAACAGGAAAATAGCAGTAAAATTGTCTTGGAAAAAAGTGTTAGCATTGAATTGAAAAGGTGGATGACAAATAGGCTTGGCACTCCCGGAGTGTCTGTGTGAATTCTGCATGCTGCTTTGCTGATCTTCGTTTTATTTGAAGGTGACCAAGAGGTTACATTTACTTGAATGTAAGGGGTGATGGGCTCAAACTGGAAGAGGGGAGATTTAGATTAGAAATTAGCAAGAAGCTCTTCACTCTGAGGGTGGTGAGACACTGGCAGGGGTTGCCCAGGGAGGTTGTAGATGCCCCAACACTGGATGTGTTCAAGACCAGGTTGAACGGGGCTTTGAGCAACCTGCTCTAGTGGGAGGTGTCCCTGCCATGGCAGGGGGTTTGGAACTGGATGATCTTTAAGGTCTCTTCCAACCCAAACCATTCTGTGATTCTATGGACGTGCCTGTCTGCATGTCTCTGGGGACACTGGCTGTAGTGCCAAGGTAGGGCTTGGGGGGAATCATGGGAATAACTGAGGGATTTTGAAACAGAGGAATGTGAGGTTCCCACCACTCTCATTCTATCAGTTTTGAAACAAGGATAAAACATCAAATAGGACCCACTATAGTTGTACTGCTTTGCTTTTCAGCATAGATCTGAATTGAAGGCTAAATTGAAAAAGGAATTGGGTGCCTCTGGGTGTAATTTTTACTAAAAAGCATCAGATATTTAGTAACTGGCAAAACCCTAATGCCTGAATGTCTTCCATTCCAGGCTTCCTGGGACCTGAGCAGCTGCCAGAATGTCTGAAGGGCTGTGATGTTGTAGTTATTCCTGCCGGAGTCCCTAGAAAACCAGGTAAGTTCTCCTTGTTAAAATCTCCAGGGCTTCATTCAAGTGTATCTCTGCAGATAGAGCTCTCTGGTGCCCTCAGTGTTGGCTTGGCATGTAGGTGGTCTGCTAATGACACTGACTAGAGCTGCTTGTAGTATCAGACACCTCATTTAGCTTCTGTCTTAGGTTGTCCCTCATCAAATGGGCAGAACTGGGCCATGCCCACTGGTGTGGGGCACCGTGGTCGCACCATACTTCAGACTGCCTCAGTGGAATGTGTTCTGACAACTGATGACTGGGCTGGTTGCTGCTGAAAAGGGCTGATCTGTCTGAAAGGGCTGCAATTATTTCTTTTTTTCTTTAAAAAAACCTTATTAGTGAGAGGAGGTGCCTCTGGAGCCAGTTCCTTGATGCAGTTGGAGAGTCTTCTCGTGATACATGAAACCAGAAGCTGACCTATCTCTGTCCAGAAGAGAATATTGTTTTTCGTTTGGGTTGCTTGCCCATTAATGAGTAGACGATGGGTAACTTAAAATCTCATACTGGGTGTGTTTTAGGTATGACCCGAGATGACCTGTTCAACACCAATGCTAGCATTGTTGCTACCTTGACATCTGCCTGTGCAAAGCACTGTCCAGAAGCCATGATCTGTATCATTTCTAACCCGGTAAGCATTTTCTGGAGACCTTGAAAATCGAGAGGAAAAAGAATCCAGACTGAGAATACCAGAGTAATCTGTGAGTTCCTGCTCGTTTTGACCAGTATCTTTAAGGTCTGCAGGGTATTTGCAGAAAAGAACTAAAAGCCTGGTTCTACTAACCCATTTTTCCTCGGGCTCTGTGTAAGTTGGAGGAAACTTGGATATAAAAGTGCTTAATATCTCAACATCTTGAGTTGTGGTTATGATACAGGCTGGTGGGTTAGCTGGGAGAGAAGCTTTAGCTCACTAAGGGAGGAGCCTTTGTCATGCAGATGAACAAATATATTGTCTTAATGGTTATTTAAAATGGAAGATTTATTCCAGTCTGACTGTAAATTGCTCTTCAGTTTAGGAATTAAAATAATTGGCTACAGTTGACTTCAAATTGGAAGTGTATCTTTTTTTTTTTTGCAGGTCTGTTCACTTTGTGCGCTGGTGTTGTTGTTATGCTGGTTTTAATTAATGTTTGCCTATTTGCGCTTATAGGTAAATTCAACCATCCCAATAACTTCAGAAGTCTTCAAGAAGCATGGTGTGTATAATCCCAAAAGAATCTTTGGTGTTACAACCTTGGACATCGTCAGAGCAAACACTTTTGTGGCTGAACTAAAGGTAGGTCATAGCAGCACATGCTGGGGGAGGGATATGGCATGTTTTGGTCATTAGAGCGATCAAAAATGCTTTTAAAATCACTGCACAGAGCCAAGAGAGCTCGGATTTCTGTGGAGCTGGAGGCAAAGGAGCAATTCCCTGTTTCTGTTCTCTAGAGGAGCCTGGGGATAGGGTTTCTTGCAAAATGTGGTTCAAGAGGCTTTGACCTTTCCTTTCCATAGCTGTCCCATGTGAGCAAGCCCTAATTCTGTCGGCGTTTTCAACCCTGCTGGTGCAGCCGGAGGAGAGGGTTGAATTGTAGCGTGTATCTACCAGTCAGACTATCTGTGCTGTGTGTTACGGGGTATTCTGTACCAGAAGCTGTAACAGGTTACTGCTCTTAATAGCCCTGCTGGAGTTTTTACTTGTGCTGCTATTTATCTGTTGTTTATCTGCATTAATAATAGCCCATAGCTGTCTAAAGTTCCCAGAGTAACCTGTGGATCTGGCTTTGTCCCTGGAGTGTAGCTGCCTCTGAAACTCCTGCCCTGGGTTATAGATATACCTAAATACTCAGGGCAAAAAATAAAGCGTGTTAAAATGTTTTTCTTCTCCAATGCTTCAGAAGCTGGAAAGTTTCGTGTTTCCCTTAGGGCTTAGATCCAGCTCGAGTAAGTGTCCCGGTTATTGGTGGCCATGCTGGGAAGACAATCATCCCTCTGATCTCCCAGGTAAGTCGTAGCTGCTGCCACGTGGCATCGTGCTCATCAGTGTGTTAGAGCTGGTGTACAGCGCTTTTGTGATGACATGGAACGTGCTAAGTTCCAGTCACTGCTAAGAGCAGTCTCCCCTGCTCTTGTGGCTGCTTTAATTCTGGGACAAAGTACAGGATAGTGTATTTAGCATGAGCTAAATCTGACTCCTGTGGGTGGTTTAAATAGCTCCAGCCTTTCTCCTCTAAAGGAGTTTGGGCTAAAAACTAATGTGTAGTGTGGTTGTTGAGGTTTCTTGGCACTTTGCCTTGGATTTTACTTCTTGGGACAGGTATTTCAATGATATGAATACCTTGCTTCAGCAGGAAAAGGAAACTGCTTTTGCCACGGTGGACTAGAAACCACCCATCAGCGTGCGGCGCTGAGCTTGAGCTATGGCTTTGCGTTTGTGCAGGGAGGCCTGCTTCCAAAAAGACTGGTGGTCAGGGAGAGGCTCCCTTTGTGCATCTAAGGCAGGGTGAAGTGCAGTCCTAAAGCAGGCTGCAGCTTCATGAGGAGCAATGGCCAAGGAGCCATCTGGGAGAAAGGGGAGGAGGCTTTGCTCTAAGTGAGGAATAAAGTGTCCTTCACAGAAGGATCTTCTTAGGGAGTGAGAGCAAGGGCTTTGGAGCACCGGAATGCTGAGAGCGTGCTTTCGTTAGACAGGACAGAGAGAGCTGCACTTCACATACATGTGTAGCTACATCTGAAGGTTCAGTAACTTCCTAAATACTGTTGGCAGACTGGATCCTCCGTGAGGCCCCTGAGCTCCATAATATCACAGTGACCCAAACATGAACAAGGTGGCTTTTTGAAATTCTGGAGGCCTCTTACCTGCTTGGAGGGCATCTGTCAGTGCAGAGGGCTACACAGTACTGACTGTTGCAAGCCCCAGGTTTGCTGTTAAGCTGTGGTTTGCCCTTGAGCAACCTGGGCATGGCTCAGTTCCTGTTACATCCCAGGTGATAAAGCAGCAGCCTCAGTGAACGCTTGGAGCTGGTCAGCTTCTCACGCAGTCTGTGAGCTGGAGTAACTGGTTGTTCCCATTGAGAACTGTTCAAACAACTCTGACACCGCAAAAAGCATCGTGTGGGTGCCTTGTGCTGAATCTGAGGGGTCCTGGTATTTGATAGTAACTTCTTTTTTCCAATCTAGTGCACACCAAAAGTGGACTTTCCTCAGGATCAGCTGGAAAAGCTTACAGGGAGAATTCAGGAAGCTGGCACTGAAGTAGTCCAAGCTAAAGCAGGAGCAGGTTGGTTCTTGACTAGAGCTTCCAAGTAATTCTTGTTGGGCAGCTGAATGGATGCAGTCCTATTTCGTTTGATCTTATTTACAACCGTGGGGCAGAACCATGGGCTGCTGATTGTAAATCTGGCTGCTCTGCCATGTCAGCGACTGAACTGTGGTGCTAGAAGCAGCTCAGTATGTAGGTGAGACTAAACACTAACTGATGCCACACCGTGTATGGCTTTAAAAATAATTTTCTCTGTCAAAATAAGCCGTTTCTTCCTATAAATCAGGTCAGCTAGCAGGTAGCTGGCCAAGGGCTGCTGCTGTGTCCATCTGGCTGTGAGCTTCCCGTCAGTGACACTGCAGCTCTGCAAACATGTGAAAGCCTTTGGTGCTAAAGAAAGTTTCAAATTTTAATGTCATCTGTTCTAAAAGTGCTTTAACTTTTACAGGATCTGCCACCCTGTCGATGGCCTATGCGGGTGCCCGGTTTGTGTTCTCTCTGGTGGATGCGATGAATGGAAAGGAAGGGGTCATTGAATGTGCCTTTGTTCGGTCGGAAGAAACAGAGAGCCCCTACTTCTCCACCCCTCTGCTCCTGGGAGTATGTACTTTAAGTGACTGGGGTTTATCAACAGCAGCTACTGATTTTGTGGTTTTTACTCAGTGATTTCAGTTTTAACCTCAGACTCTGCTGAAGTGAACAGCGGAGCGTACCTGTAAGAGTTCTTGGTGTTTGGGTACTGTGTGTAGGCACGTACCTCATGCTTGACATGGGTGCTGCTGCTTTTATCTGCTCTTAGACTGTGGGTTGCTGAGCCCAAGAGATTCAGACTTGACTTCAGAGGTCGTGCTTGCCTCAAGTCGGTGCCTGTTTACAGAGGGCTTTCGTATGATTAACCAGAGTCAGCAATCCTGTCTCCTCAGCTTGATCTGCTACAAGCAGATCCCTCCAAAATTGAGGCATGTGGGGAACTGCAGCACGGATTAGGATTAATAGATTGCTTTCAGGACCTCTGCTGAACTCTGAAAGAAGTGTTCCTTTTGTCACCCTTCCCCTGTGGGTGGAGTGGAAAGCAAGGAAGCTGCAGCCCTGTGGTAGCTGCTGGGGTGCAGAGGGTGGTGGGTGTGTGCCCTCTTGGGTGCTGGCTGGTGAGGGAATAGAAGTGGAGGGGTAGTAAAGGGGAGGGGTTTGGATG
The DNA here is from genome assembly GCA_013400335.1 of Eurystomus gularis. NCBI lineage: Eukaryota > Metazoa > Chordata > Aves > Coraciiformes > Coraciidae > Eurystomus > Eurystomus gularis. The sequence goes on from VZZY01012773.1 coordinate 75,749, forward strand.
TAGGCATGAGATCTTGAAAGCCTGGGAGTGCAGCTCTGAAGCGATTTCAGACTGGCAAGCCAGTGGCAAGCAAAGGGCGTACAGCAGAGAAGAGAAGTTCTTCTGCCCGACAGTGGGTTTGAAGATAGGAAGAGGCATGAAGGAGCAGTTGGTGTCAGTCTCCTCTTGAAGGAGCTGATGGGCTGGCTTCAAGCTTCACGCTTGTGAACAGTGAATGAGAAGTTTGTGAAAGCTGTAGAAGTTGCTACAGATAAGAGGCTTCCAAGCCTTGCCAGGTGCACAGGGTTGGCAGACGAGTGATGACAGAGTTCCCAGGCTGAGTCTCCATCTCAGCTGGATAATACTTAATCAGAGCTGTTAAGTTACTCTCTAGGTCATTTGATGAATGGTTAATCCTTAAATCCTCTTTCCCTCAGAAAAATGGCATTGAGAAGAACCTAGGTATTGGCAAGATCACCCCCTTTGAAGAGAAGATGGTTGCTGATGCCATGTCTGAGCTGAAGGCTTCTATTAAGAAAGGAGAGGAGTTTGCGAAGAACTTCAAGTGAAGAGTTGATGATGGAGGGGAATTAACAACTTCCTTAATTTATTAAGGCATCATGTCACTTTACGACTTCGCATCCAAAGCTCATGCTTTGATTGAAGTCTGTCTGTATTAGCTTAATGATTGTTGCCAGTGCAGAGCCTAATCATCAATAAATGGCCTCATTTTTTCAGTGTACCATCTGGAATTGTCCTGATGTGCGTGTCTTTTGAAGGCAGCAGCTGTAGGTCTCTGGAGGGTTATCAGTTTCAGTAGGGATGAAGTAGCCTCTCAAGGTGGGTGAGCCAATTGCTCTTGGCTCTGCTGCTGCTCAGGTTTTGGCTTGGGCTTCTTGTTCAGCGCAGCAGCTGGGAAACCAGGCACGGACAAATGGGATCAAGGTGGTGGGGTGAAGAGGCTTGAGGAAGAGGTAACGGAGTGACATGATCCAAGAGGGTGTTTATCGGGAGCTGGCGTTACCCCTGTTACCTTGCGTTGCCTTTGTATCTTACGTAATTTCATTTTTTAAAGTGTTAGTAGAAGGGCACAGTGGTTGAGACGTCAGACCTGCTCTGAGAAAATAATTAAAATGCTGAGAGTGACTTCTTCCTAGTTAGGAACAAAAGCCTTGGGTTAGCATCTACATAAATTTGTCTTGCATTCATCCTCTGGTGAATATAAAAATAAACGTCTGAAAGAAAATGGCCATGACGAGCTCTGCTGCTGACTTTGAGGTAAGCTTTAATGAAGGAAGCTATTAATCCACTCTTCCTCTGTGCTCTGTGGGCTGCTTACCCTGTTGCTTTGAATTGCGCTAATCCACGTAGGCTGAATTCTCAGTTGAGCAGACTTTATTTTGATTAGATGGAGGGAACGCCAAAGCCCAGCACCTCTGGAGGACCCGAGTGGAGTGTTGGTTTGAGCGAGAGAACCTGATATAGAAGCTTCTCATAAGGAAGATACCTAAAGGTAGTAGATGCTCTTTGGTCACTGCCTTTTTTCTGCCTCCCACTTGTTTTCTAACTCTCTTCTGAGCTATCTCAATGGGGTCTTTTATTTGAATTAGTTCATCATTGAATTAGTTCATCATCAGGGTCTAGAGAACAAGTTTTGGCAGGAGTGGCTGAGGAAACTGGGGTTGTTCAGCCTGGAGAAAGAGGCTCAGGGGAGACCTTGCTCTCATCAGCTCTTTGAAAGGAGGTTGCAACTAGGTGGGGTCAGGCTCTTATCCCAAGGAACATGCAACAGGAAAGAGGAAATGGCCTCAAGTTGTGCCAGGGGAGGTTGAGGTTGGACATGAGGAAAAATGTCTTGCCTGAAAGGATTGTTGAGCCCTGGCTCAGGCTGCCCAGGGAGGGCAGTGGTGGAGTCCCCATCTCTGGAGGGGTTTAAACCCGTGGAGATGTGGTGCTGAGGGACATGGGTTAGTGGTGACCTGGCAGTGTTGGGTTAATGGTTGGACTTAATGATCTTAATGGTCTCTTCCAACCAAAACGATTCTATGATTCCACTCTGAACCGGGTCACCCCGTTGTGGCACTGTTGGAGATGTGGTGAGAATAAAGCACTTGGCTCTTTCCCTACCCCGTGGAACACGTGGGCAGAGGAAGCAAGTGCAGCTCTTGTCACTCCTCTGCAGAAACTCGGTGCGTTAAAGCTTGGTTTCCTTACAGGAATAGTAACGGAACAGAAGCGTCGGCAGTCATTACTCAGCAGGCTTGGAACATAGTAATTATTAGATGGTATTAATAGAATTAAGGATTCAAAGATCGTGTTGGAGCGGGGCAGGGGAGGCTGTTGGGACTGGAGGACACTGGGAGGAGTGGTGACTGGTCAGACCTGGTAAAGGTGGCATGGCCGCTGTTCTGAGCAGCGACTGGAAAGTGGCAGATGCTGTAAAGCAGGCTGAGGACACGGGGGTCTCGGGGGCCTGTCGGCAGCTTCGTGTCCAGAAATGGGCTGCGGGGTTATTTACAAACGTGTATCCCTCTGCCAGGGCTCGTGCCCGGGTGCTCTGGGGCACCTCAGACATGAAGCCGCTGAGCAGATTGCCAAGGTTGGAGATTTTTAGAATCTGAGGTTCGTAGTGTGGTTTAGGTTATTTTATCTTCCTGTGTCTGCAGTCCTAATCCAGCAAGGTCTGCAGAAAAGCAGAAAGCTTTGCTTAGACCAGTAGGGACGTGGGAACAGCAGGTAAGTGGAGCTGAGGTGGAAGAGGATTATTTCCCAGTGCCTGCTGACTTGTAGATTCTTCAGGGTCTCCTTCAAATCCCCTTAATGTTAAGAGTGTCGCTTCCCTTTCTGCACTCTTTGGGTTTTGTTATTTTTCCCGTTATTTCGTGCCTCATCCTTGGAGTTGCAGCTGTTCCCTGTGCCTGGAAGTCTGCTCTGCTTTGGGGTTGGGAAATGAGACACCTTTCCTGGAGCTTTTTACAGTGAAGGTGGAGACCAGGAGGGCACTGGATGAAGGTGAGAAATGAACTTGCATAGGTCTACTCCTCTTGGTCCAAGTTGTCCCCATGGCCAGAAGCTGCTGTGGTGGGTAACAGTTGCTATGAAGGCTGCAGATGGTTTCTAGAGGTACGTGTGGGACATGCCAGCCCTTCTCTTCTCTCTGAATGGATTCCCCAGAGAAGGAGAAGGAGGAGTCAGCTGGGTGTACCTAGATAAGCCGAGGCTTTGCCCTGGAAGTTGTTTCCTGGTGCTGTCTCTAATGACAGACACGACCTTCATCCTCGGTGGTGGTGTGGCTGCCTTGCTGAGTCATGGCACCAGCTCCGGGGCTGGCAGCCCTTGGATTTTACCTCCCGTGGAGGTGAGTAACCAGGCTGCTGTGACCAGCTCTGAGAAGAGGCAAAAACCCTTCTCTGCTCCAAACTCTTGGATTTCATCCCCTTTACTGAGCAGACTTTTGTCTCGATGGTCTTTAAGCATCTGACATCTTCCGTTGCAGCATCGTTTATGTGCAAGGAGCTGCCTCCTCCTCAGGCAGCTCAGCTCCGTGCTGGAGCCCAGATGTCAAAACACAGAGGAGATGCTTGTTAAGAGTAATAAATAAAGATAACTCCAGATGGCCAGATGTCAGGTCACTTGATCCCACCTGCTGCTCCCATGCTGCTGGGGCAACACGAAGTGCAGGAGAGGAGAAAACGAGGAGAAAAGCAAAGGGTGAACATTACAGATTGGGTCTTTCTTTGTGGTTGACCTTGGTGTCCCAGGGGGGCTTCAGGTGGGGTGACTGCAGGAACAGGGTGCGAGCTGGCAGCCCTCTGTCCCTCATTCCTGGGAAAACATTTTTTTTTCCCTTGCTGGCTCTGTTTAAGGATGGGTGCTTTGTGGTGGGAGTACAGACCTGCCCCCCCTGAGCCCCATCTCACCCCAGGAGGGCTCCCGGCGGTGGGAGCCAGGAGGCGGCAGCAGCAGCTTAGCTTGCCTTTGGGTAGGGCTGGTCCCCCCGCAGCCTGGGGACAATTGCTGGCATTTCGGTGATATTTAGGAGAAGGAGGAGCAGGGGAAACAACAGCAGGAAGAGAGTCGAGTGCAGCCTCTGCCTTGCCAAAGCTGGCTGCCTTCCCAGCTCCGGGAAAGGAGCAAAGGGGCTGGAGGTACCTCGCAAAGGAGCGGGTGTTCCCACCATCACTGCTGCTCAGCCTCAGTGGCTGGGGCTGGTGGTTCACAACAGGCTTTGCGTGGCTCATCCCCTTTCCAAGCCTTTGTTCTGTGTTCAGCAGTTCCTCACGGCTGGCAGAGCCGGCTCCCACCTGGTTTCACAGAGGCAGATCTGCTGTGTGAGGCTGTGCAGAGCCCGCCCTGAGCACCAGGCCCTGCTTACGGGCAGGGCTGTAAAACCTCCCTGCGGTGCAGCTGCGCGGGCCGGGCTCTGTGCTGTGGGCAGAGCATCCTCTGCCCAGGGAGACGGGTGAACGGGGCAAGGAGAGGGGAGATTCGCCCGTGGTGGGTTGGGCACAGCCAGGGCCGTGGACAGCTCTGCCCTGCAGCCAGCTCCGCTTCCAGGGCGATGGAGAGAGGCTTTCGCGTGAGCAAGAGGGTCAGAAACCATCTGATCGGTGGTTTTGGGTTTGCAGAGGCCTCTCTTCTCCCCTGGCTCTCCCGCCTGGCCACAGGCACCGTGAAATCGCCACCTTTGCATTCGCTGCTCTTGATTTACTCAACTGCCCGGGAGCTCTTGCTTCCCTCCTGGGTGCCTCGGAGCGGAGCTGGAGCGCGGTGCTGAGGCGGGAGGGTTTGTTTGCATTTGCAGGGAAACCTGTTAATAGAGGAGACCAAAGGGACTGCTCTTTTCCTGGCTTTGGGAACAGATGGCTGGATAACGCAGTGCAATTAATATGCAGGGACTCCTGCTGGGGCGGGGATTTGGTCGCCTGTTCGGAGAGGTTATTGCTGAGCTCGGCCACTGCTCTGCCTGTCCCTGGCATCTGCTGCTACGGGGGGGCCTTGGGGACTCTGGGACATCGGATGATGTCATGGAGGAGGTTGTGGGAGCTGGTGATGGGGAAGGGTGGAGGGGGGCACTTGTGGCCAGCAGTGGGTCTCTGCTTCTCCCACGCTGGGTGATTCTCTGGATTCATAAAAGCCAAGGCTGTCTCTGGTGATGAACGGCTGATCCGAGGTCCTTTCGGGCTGGAAGGGGAGTGGTGCCTCATTCCTTCCTCCTCCTGCATATGCTTCTCGTCCAAGTCAGGAGGTGCCAAAGGAAAGTAGCAAGTGGCAGCTCCTGGGTGAGCCAAGGGAGGTGGGTGCTGGGATGTGGGGGACTCTTTGCTGCAGCACATTGTGGGTGCAGAATGTTTCCCAGGGCCAGACAAATCCATGGGGAAGAAAGATCCTTGCCCAGGGCTAGATGGCTTAGGAAGCCCTGGGGGAACAGGAGATCAAGAGAGACAGGAGACTAATTAGAGTCCAGCAGAGGCCACAAAAATAAGGGACTGGAGCATCTCTGTGCTGAGGAAAGGCTGAGAGCCCTGGGGCTGTTGAGCTGGAGAAGAGAAGCCTCAGAGGGGATCTGATCAAGAGCTAAAGGGCGGGGGCAAGAGGATGGGGCCAGACTCTTGTCAGTGGTGCCCAGTGACAGGAGAAGGGGCAACGGGCACCAACTGGAATGCAGGAGGTTCCACCTGAGCAGGAGGAGAAACTTTGGTGTGAGGGTGTCGGAGCCTGGTCCAGGCTGCCCAGAGACGTTGTGGAATCTCCCTCTCTGGAGAGATTCCAAACGCGCTTGGACGTGATCCTGAGCACCCTGCTCTGGGTGACCTGCTGGAGCAGGAGGGTTGGATGAGATGATCTCCACAGGTCCCTGCCAACCCCCGCCATGCTGGGATTCTGTGAGGAGACCCAGAAAACCCATCACAGCACCAAGCAGGGCTGCGTGGCCACAGGGTTGGGCCCAAATCGATGGGAACCTCCAGCTGCTGGGCCATGATCGAATGGCCCAAGGTCACTCCGAGTGCACGTGGGGCTGTTCTGATGCCCTGTCCCCATCACACCCTGGGCTCTCATGGGATCACAGTACCCTGCAGCCCTTTCCCCTTCGTGTCTTTGCTTTGCTCCCCCCGTTTGCTGGTGTTTCCTTCCTCCTCGCTCCCTCGCCAGCTCGGGCGGGCTTGCTAAGCAGCAAGAAAGTCAGTGCCGGGCTTTGATCAGGGGCTATTGCCGGTGCTGTGCCAACAGCACGCTCCCTGCATGGCAGAGCTGCTCCCGGCCGCCCTTTCTTCTGCGTCAGGAGGTGGCTGCTGGAGATGTCGAACCTCAGTACGAATCCTTGCAATTAGGCCTGTTCTACTGCCTGCTTCGTTTGATCTCCTTTAATTATTTATCGCCTTTTCTTTTTTCATTCCTTCCCAAATCCTTGGTTTCTTTCAAGTGATGATTTTCCTCCTCTCCCCCGAGCCACGGCTGGCTCTGCCTGTTTGCTTGCAATTACCATCCCTTCCCTTTGCTCCTTCCATCTCTCCCCTTTTGTTCTTCACCAGATCATCCCTTTGTGCCGCTCTCCCGCCTGCACCCCCAGCTCTCTGCCTGCCTCGCAGCTTTTTCTTGCTGCTTTTTTCCATTTTTCTCACCTGGATGGCTATTGCATTTCTCCATCCCTCTCCAGGCGTGGTTCTGGCTGTGTGTACCACCAGGACCAGCTCTCTGCCTGGCGTCTTGCACCCTAGGCTGGACCCTACCAGCTCTCCCATTGCTATTCTCTGCCCATGGCCTCTGCAAAGCCCTGGCTCCCAGCAGTGCCTGCCTGAGCCCAGGGAGTCCTTTGCGGCTGCCCCCCC
>VZZY01012773.1:86710-108727 GCA_013400335.1 Eurystomus gularis
CCCTCTGGGGACGCGGATGTGTCGGGTGTTCGCCGCTGCTGGGGGGCTGGCTGGGGGCTCCCCGCGTCCCTCTCCCCTGTGCTGTGGGGAGACAGGGTGGGATGGGGACGGCGAGCTACCCCTTTTTGGGTCCTGGTGCGGGGCGGGGAAGGGCGGGATGGCCGTGAGCCCCCAGCAGACACGGGCACCTTGTGGGGTGCGAGTGGGAGACGAGGGCGCGAAGCCCCTCTCTCTGCTGTGCCGACCCCCAGGCCGTGCTGGGGAGGGGGGCTCTGCGGCTCCGCGTTCGGCTGGTGAGATTTCAAACCCTGCGGGTGTTGCGCGGGGGAAGGAGAGGGGCAAGGCTGGGCAGGGAGGGAGCCTGAGCGCAGCTCACTGGCTTGTCTCTTGGGAGCGTCTTGTGCTTCTCCTTCCCACGTTTGGGAGGTTTGTCCCCAAGGACGGCTGGACTGGGCCATGTGGGGGGCTGGAGGTGAGGGGTTGGGCCATGGCTCGGGAGAAGCAGGTGGCTTTCAGGGGACGTGAGTTCATTCGTCTCCTCCTGAGAAGAGATTTCAGACTGTGGATGTTTCTTGGCTTGTCTGCACTCCTGCTTCTGCAGGAGGGTCACTTGGGGCCTGCCAGATTTGGGGATGTCTCAGGTTGATGGCAAACGCCAAGGACCATCTCATGGAATGCAGGTGCTGATGCCCTGGCTGGTGTCCCTGCCCTGGCATGTGGGTTCAGCTTTGGCAGGAACATGGGGACACCTTCAACAGGGGGGATTCTGGGGACAGGAGTGAGTGGTGCTTGTGTCCAAATGCACAACATCCTCCCTCAGTCCCTTTCTACCAGCAAGGCCTTGTGTGATGCCACCCCTTGCATCTTGCCTGCCTCCCCCCTGCATCCTGCCTGTCACCCTAGGGGCTCATCCTGCCAAGGTGTGCAGAGAGAGGCAAGGGCTTTCAGAGCCAGAAGTTGGGCAGCTTTTAGGGGGAACCTTTGGTTCTTGGCCGTCCCTGGGAATGGCGAGCAGGGGCTTTGCCAGGCAGGTGGAGGGGTGCATGGCTCTTGGTTGATTTTGTCCCTGGTGCCAAGGAAATGGTGCTTCCCCCCCCCCAGGCAAAGGGTCTCCTGCCTTGGGGGCCAGATCTGGCTGCAGGTGGATGTGTGTCAGGGGGTCCTGCAGGCTGCTGGAGTGGGGAGCAGAGGGTGCCCACCCCACATCTCTGGGCATGGGCTGGCTGTGGGGTGCAGGTCACCCCATGGGTTTAGTCCCAGTTGCTGGGGGTCTGCTGGGTGTGGGGTCCCCAATCCTAAAAGCCCTTCCTCCTCCTCCCTGTCTCCCAGCTCCTGTTTTCCCGGGCCAGGTGGCCCGTGGCTTATATAATGCGCTCAAACCCCGGAATAGCTCCTCCTGTTACACAACCGCCCAGCCAGCCACAGGGGGGGCATCCCCGGCTGGACGCTCCCCCTGTGCTGGCCATGACCCCCATACCCACAGTGCTCGACCCTGAGGGACATTCACTGAGACTGTGTCCCCGTTGGAGGAGGTGACCCCATTGTGACAGTCATTGCCCCCTGCTCCTCCATGTGCTCAATAATTGCTTTTATTATTATTACTATTATTATTATTCTCCCCTTCCTCAGAAGTGGTGGTGGGCCACAGGGGCACCTTCTTCTGACTCCTTGCCCAGCAAAGTAAGTGGTTCTAGGGGTGCAGAACCCGGGGGCTGGCTCTCCCCCTCCATCCTTGCCCGTTATGGTCGCCCCTCCTGGTTGGGGAAGGTCTGGCAGGGCAGCGAGCACCCCAGCCCTTCCTGCTGGGACTGCTGGCAGGTGCCTTGGCCACTGTCGAGCAGCTGCTGATGGCTGCGGTGGCCCCGAGGGCTTGAGGACAGTGTGGCCGGGGGAGCACAGGGCTGGGGGTCCCATAGGGGTACCCATCACCTGGACCCGCTGCCTCTCCGCTCAGCACGGGGCATTTGCTGCCGTCACTTGGACGTGTTTCTCCTTTTCTCCCTCATCTCTGGCTCAGGAATGGCATCACAGCGGGGGTCCCCTGGGGCTGGTCCCCACCATGGTGTGACCCCTTCCTGTCAGCTCTCCTCCAGCTGGAGCTGGGAACAGGGCTCGCTTGGCCTCCCCCAGCAGCCCAAAGGGTTCAGATGCCGGGGGCTTTGTCCGTGGCATTTTGGGGTCAGGAGCAAAGTCAGTGTCTCACCCTCCATCGAGCCCATCCCCGGGGAGCTGATGGATCTCTGCTGCCCACACTCCTGTGCAGTGCCCGGCCAGTGCTGGGGACTGGTCTCCACCCCTGGCTCCCCCATCCCTACATCCCCAAGCTGGGAAGGAGCCTGGTTGCTTAGCAACTGTTTAGCTTCTCCACCAGCCTCCTCATCTATTTTTAAAAAAATAGATATATATGTGCACAAACATAGGTATGCACAAGCAGCAACAAGCCCTCTCCCATGACCTCCCACAAGCCAGCATCTGTATATTCTTTATTAATTGCTTTAAAGCCTGCGAGATGTCAAATTTTGGCTGAGGAAATGATGCTCTGGGCTTGGGGGAATAGAGGTGGAGGGGCTGGGCTGGGGGTCACCAACCCCTCCTGCTGCCCCTTCCCATGGGCAGGATCCCCACCAGCTCGGGGCTGGGAGGCTGTGCTAACGAGCCCCAGTACAGCTTTACTTTTAAAGCCAATTTTGCCTTTTTATTTTTTTTCTCTCCTCCTTGGAGGTCTGACTCATGGTTTTTGGCACTTGGGGGCTGGTGGAAGGCAGCTCCAGAGAAGGTCGGCCCAATTAACGGTAGCAAGCCCGGACTTTTCCTTCTTGTAATTCTGACCAGGTGTTCAGAGGAGGCCGACTGCCTCGACATCATCTTCTGGCATTTTTTATGTTGTGAAAAAAAGCCCTTCTCCCAGCCATCCCCATGGCACGGGCAGGGAGCAGCCTGGGTCGGGGCTGTAGATGCTTTGGGGACAGGGTTATGACTTTGGTAGCTGGTGATGTGTCCTGGTGAGACACCAGCAGGCAAGGGAAGCACCGGGACCACTCCTCCCACCCTCTCTGGCAGGGTTGGAGGGTCCTCACCTTGGCTGCGCTTGTTGGGACTGAGCTCTGGCCCACTCAGGACATGAGCCTGTCCTGCGCTCGCCGCCTGCATCCCATGCCCGCATCCTCAGCACACAGGCACTCGCCATCACCCTGGCTGGTGCAGCTGGATGTGGCGAGAATTAATTGAGCACCGGCTGGAGGCGGCTTTAATTAGCACCGAGGCGGTGGGGGGAGGATGCCCAGACACTGCTGTGGCCTTTCCCCGCCGAGGGGGAGATGCTGGGAGAGCATCCAGGCACTGGCAGCCCCCTCTGCCATCCCCGCTCCCCCTGGGAAAGCGGCTTCACCCGCATTACAGCGTGGCAGGGCCCCGCGGCGGCAGCGGGCAGGGTGATGGGCAGCTGTCTCCAGCACAGCCCCGTGCGCAGGGTGCTGCGGGCACGGCCGAGGAGCTGAGCAGTGCCTGCGGGGGGATTTGAACAGAGTCAGCTGGGAAGGGGCTTGTTTCTGCACTGGAAAACAGAAGAGCAAAAGCAGTTTGGTGAAACAACACTTTTAAAACTCATTTTCCTTGGTTTTTTTCTTTCCTTTTGGGCTGGAGCTCCCAAATGCTGAGCTTCCCTTCTAAGCCCAGGCTGGAACCCCTGAGCTTCCCATCAAAGCCAAGGCTGGAACCCCTGAGCTTCCCTTCAGAGCTCAGGCTGGACAGCCCTGGGGCTGGGACAGGGGAACAGCCGTGTCCCGGGGTGACCCTGCCAGTTACTCGAGGGTCCCAGCCTGTAGGGATGGAGCTTGGTTCAAAGCTTGGCTGGAAACCAGAACCTCAAAGTCCAGCAGGATGGTGAGGCTTGTCCTTGCACCCCAAGCTAGTGAGACCTGTCCTGGCTGAGTGTCAGGGGTACAGCGCAGTGTGTCTGTCCTTCTGTCTATCTTGGTCTCTATTGGGCTGGCAATGCTGGTGCCCAGATGCTCCACACCCTGGGTGAGATTGGGCATGGGTGGGAAGGAAGGGAGAGACCTGGTGTGCCAGGCTGGTCCCTGGGCTTGGGGTAAGGTAGGGATGGGGCTGGAGGATGAGGAGGATGGGGGTGATGGTGGGGGATGGGGGTGAGGATGAAGACGGATGATGGGGATAGAGGATATAGAATGGGGGACTAGGGATGATGATGACGATGGAGAATGGGGATGAGGGTAGAGGATGGAGATGGATAATGGGGATAGAGGCTTTAGGATGGAGGATGGGGTTGAGGATGGGGGTTGGAGGTGGAGGATGGGTGTACATATAAAGGGTGGATATGGGGGATGAAAATGAAGATGGAGATGATGATGGAGGATGGACGATAGGGATGAGAAGGGAGAATTGAGATGGATTTTGAAGATGGAGATGACGATAGAGGAGAACGGAGAATAGGGATGAGGATGGGGGTTGGAGGCGGAGGATGGATGTACATATGGAGGATGGATATGGAGGATGAAAATGAAGATGGGAATGGAGGATGGGGATGATGATGGAAGATGGGGCAGCTCTGAACATTTCCAAAAGTTCTAATCCAGGCAGAAGAAAGTGCCTGCAAGCTGAAAAGCTGTTCTGACCTCCCCAAACCCCATGGTGGCATGTGGAGCACCAGTGGGGAAGAACAGAATCCCAAAACATGTGGGTGGATAGTTCAGCAAAGTGGGAAAAGAGGGGTCTGCTTGGGAGTTTCCCCAGTGGCTCCAGTCCATGGTGCTGGGGTTTTGAGCCCTCCTGGGTGGCCCTGGGGGCTATGGGTGGTGGGGATGGATGCCAGAGACTGTCCCTGGCTGCATCCTGCAGCCTTTAGGAGTCCGTGGGGACACGGCACTGTGCTCGCCCCAAGACGACTCCTCTCCCTCTCGTCGAGGCCGCTGGGCAGCGGGCTGCCAGTGCTTGATGATTTATGGGTAATTACTGCAGATAATGAAATATTTAACCATCGTCTATTATCGGGGTAGGGCTAAGCCAGGCAGGAAGCTGCTGCCATTCAGGCAGGGCTGCACTGCCTTCGCTGGTGGGTTTGGTGTCAGGTTTGGTGCTGGGGCGAGCTGGCAGAGCCAGGAGGTCCCTGAGTGGTGGCTGAAGGATGGAGGTTGTGGTGGTTGCCCCTGTGCAGGGCATTGCTGGGGGTCTCCTTTGGTGACCGAGAGGGCACAGATCCAGCCTGGGGGACATGGACTCCTTCTGCCCCAGTCCCTAGTCCCCATTGTCACCGGAGATGTAGGACTGGGTCTGTTTTCCACGCAGGGCTTTTGCCTGAGGCCCAGCTTTGCTGTCGATAACCAGAGGGGGGCTGCGGGTGGTATTTCGCTTCCTTTGTTTTCCTGCCCTGCGTGGCTGAGGCAGGGTGGCTGCTGCCAGCTCCCAGGGTGGATATTGCTCACAGTGAGGGGACACCGGGACACAGTGTCCGTTCCCAGATCGGCTCCACCTGCCTGGCCCTGGGTGCAAGGGGGGTATCTCCAACCACAACCTCTTTGTGGAGGTGGGGAGCATTTCCTGGTGGGATCTGCATGCCTCCCCCACCTGCAGGTACCCATCCAGCTGCTGGTTTCTCTCCCATGCTCCTCCATCCACCCGCCCGCTGTATATCCCACACCTCTCAAGGTCTCACAGCAATGAATTTACCCACTGCTGGGCTCAGGATAAAATTAATTCCCGCTGGGGAAAAGCCAGCAGAGGCTGCGGTGGAAAGCATCCTCTCCTTCCCTCCTCTCCTTCCCCAAGCCCCTTGTAGGTGAAGGTTTCCCAATGGGGACCTTCCTCTGCTCCCAAATTTCCTTCCCACTTTTTGCCTTCATCCCCTAAGGGGAGAAAGAGGAAGAGGACCCCCCAAGCCAGGTTCTTTTGCAGCATCTCTCCCACCTCTGGCCAGCCTGGGACATGGAGGGGGCTGAGGTCAGGGGTCCCCTTGGGCAAGGAGGGAGTGGGGCAGCCCCTTGTCATGGGGCTCAAAATGTGGGTGTTGCTCTGCCTGCTGCAGGCAAGGGGGGACCGAGGGACCTGCCGGTTGCTCTGACAGGGCCAAGCATCCCAGGGATGCAGAGCCTTGGCTGGCCCCTGCTCCACTGGCTGCGTCTCCCGTGCCTCTGCGGAAAGAAAGGCTGCTGGCTCCTCTCTGCACAGTAATAATGGGGGAAAAAATAGGGGGAAAAAAAAAAAGCCTTGTAATTAAGCAGTCAGCTGCCGTCCTCCCCGGCCAGGCTCGTCAGGAGATAATTGAGTATGTGGGGCAGCCAGTGGCAGCAGGAAAGCCGGGGATGTCCCCTGGGGATGCTGCGGGGTGGGAGACCCTTTCTGCTCAACTGGGACCCCTGCCACTCTGGGGAGGGCTCTGAGGCTTTTTCTCTCCTCTAACAGAAGAGAAGCATCCTCAAAGCCTCTCACAGATCTGCATTCCCACCCTGGCTCTGTCCCACCTGGCACAGTCACAGAAAGCTCTGAGCTGCCTGGTGTGTCCTGCTGGAATGGCACAGCAGGAGCGGTGAGCCCTCTCTGGGCTCAGAACGGTGCAGATCAGGCCATGGTCTGTCTGTCCTCCCTTCATGCCCACACTCGGCTGAGGGATGCCTCCTTCCCCAGGTTCAGCCCAGTCCTCCTTGGGCGGCGTGTGTCAGACATCATGGCATCATGGGCAAGGGTTGGCTGTTTCCCACATAGGCAACACCCATCCTTGGAAAAGCCTCTCCAACAGGGATGGAAACACCCCAGAGAAGCAACTTCTGGCAAAAGCTGCATCTCCAAGCCCAAAGCCAGCTTGAAGAGTTAAGGATGGTGCTCTGCCTTTGCCCTCAGTTGTTTGTGTAGGGCTTTGCAGGAGAAGTGTTTGTGGGAGCTCCCAGCAAAGCCCAGGTGGAGCCTCTGCAGCTGGGCTGCCACTGGGAATTCAGGCAGCGGATCTCCAGTGTGAGCATCGCGTGTTAGGGGTGGGGCCAGTGCTTTGGGCAGGGGAGCTGGGACATCACAGATCGAGGAATGGGTTCTCAGCCATGCGCTGGTGGCCTGCGGTCGCTGGGACAGGGTTGTGTCTGTCTGATTGATCCAGGAGATTTGGGAGCATCTGCTTCCCCAGGCTTGGGGAGCATCACCAGAGCCTCAGCATAGCAGTGCCGCTCGGGAGTGACTGTCCTCTTCCAAGGGGTCATTTTAGGAGCCAAGTGAGGACGCATTGACTGTGTTGGTGGAAGTAGGAGACATGTGAAGGTGAAAGAGCAGGAAGATGTCAGGCAGGCAGCCGCCAGTAGGGAACCTCAGCCCTGCTTGCAGCCAGCACTGGGCATTGCCAGAGGGTGCCTGGCCACTGCCAGAGGACATCAGCAGGTGTTTGCTGGCTGGCCAGACATCAGGATGTCCCACTGGCCAGCGCAGCTGGGAGATCTTAGGTCTTTGGGTCCATCCCCTTGCTGTGCCTGGGGGGTGTCCCCAGAGGGCTGTGAGGATGGATGCCCATCCCTGCTCCAAACCCACACCGGCTGACAGTGGGGTCCATGGGGCTTCGGAAGGACCCTGCCTGCCTGTCCTGCTGCTATCATATGGCTCTGGGTGCTGATGAGGCTGGTGCAGAGCATGCTCCTCTCTTCCCCATAAGCCAGCCCTTGTGCCATGGTGATGGGAATAGCCCAGCCTTGCTTTGCAGGTAGGGAAACTGAGGCAAGTGGCAGGAAGGAGAAGAGAAGGCTCCGGGGAGACCTCATTGCAGCCTTCCAGTATCTGAAGGGGGCCTACAAGAAAGCTGGGAAGGGACTTTTTACAAAGGCCTGTAGCGATAGGACAAGGGGTGATGGATTCAAACTGGAAGAGGGGAGATCTAGATTGGAAATTAGGAGGAAATTCTTCACTCAGAGGGTGGTGAGACACTGGCACAGGTTGCCCAGGGAGGCTGTGGATGCTCCATCCCTGGAGCTGTTCAAGACCAGGTTGGACGGGGCTTTGAGCAACCTGGTCTAGTGGGAGGTGTCCCTGCCATGGCAGGGGGTTGGAACTAGATGATCTTTGAGGTCCCTTCCAATCCAAACCATTCTAGGATTCTATAATTCTAAGGGTGCTGGCAGAAGATCCAGACCTCTCAATCACCCTCCCCACCAACCTGCTGTGCCTGCATGTCTTTTGAGACAAATTTTGCCTTCGGGTCCTGGCAGGGTCCCCTCACCATTATAGGGTGAGAGGGAAACCAGGGCAAGGACTGACCCTCGACTATTTCTCTCCTTCCCAGGCACTGCTAGCGGCGAGGCTGCCCATGCCAGCATGGCTCTCTACAACAATGGGGCTGATGTGCCTTCGCCCCAGGAAGCCTCCAATGGCTTCTCGCAGCCTGGAGCCTCAGGTACGTGGCACAAGGGTGAGGAGGAGGTGCGTCTGGTGGAGCCCAGCCTGGTGAAGAAGGCTCACCGGGAAATCCTGGACCATGAGCGCAAGCGGCGGGTGGAGCTGAAGTGCATGGAGCTGCAGGAGATGATGGAGGAGCAGGGGTGAGTACATGGGATTGGGGCTGGGCTTCAGATGAGCCCTATTGCTTGGGATCCTTTTGACCTGCTTGCACCTTATTCTCTCTTTTTTCTTCTCTAAAAAAATACCATGGTGTGGAAAATGTCCCCAGCTGGAAGTAAATCCATGTTTGGGTGAATCAGACAGCTTTGGGGTGCACTGGAGGGTTGCTTTGTGAAGGCAAATGCCTCCAAGAAACGCCAGCCTAGGAGTGCATCCACACATGTGTTGGAGGCTCACTCTGGCCTCTCTGCTTGGAAATCTGTGCTCCCAGCTCATCGTGCTGGGAAAGCCAAGGCAGGAAGGAGGAATGAGTTGCTCATGGTCATGCGAGGCATCAGTGCCACCTGGCCCATGCCCTGCATGCCTGGGATGGGAGATGGTCTGTCTCTCGTGTTGAGGAGATGAAGGAGAGCTGGAGTTCAGTTCCAGGCAAGGCTGTTTTGGTCTTCAGTTTGTCCTGCTTTCCTTCTACTCCTCCCAGTTTTGGGGTGAGAGGATCCCCCCATCCTGCCATGCTCCTTGCTGGGCACCGGGAGCTGCTCCCCAGCCTTGGGAAGCAAGGAACTGAGGGAAAACCTGAGGTGGAGAATATCCCTGCCTGGGTGGCCAGGAGGGTCTGGGGGGCCAGCAAGGAGACCCACATTCCCACCAAACCAATGGCCCTGCTGCTGGCTGCCCCGTGGCTCTGGCAGCAGCCAAACAGCGTCATCCCCCTGACAGCTCGCTAAAACCTGATGGATGGAGCAAATTCTTCAACACATGCGGGTAGACGGGGACTAGTATCAGCTGGGGAGAAGGAAAATGGATTGAGGGAAGGCTTCGCCAAGGCTTTCATTAAGAGTGCAAGCGTGACCTAGAATTAAATTGTCTCACACAGACTGGAATAATGATTGTGCCTAATTTGTCGTTATGGAAATAAATAAGGTTGACCTGGCGCCTTGGGGAGCCCAGAGACTCCTGTTGGGTTCCCGTGCCCTGCCAGGGATCTTACTACTCGTAGTATCATTACTACAATGGGTAACAGCAACACTGCGACCAGTATTGTTATTGCCATAATTGCCTTTGCTATTATTAAGCTATTAATAACGATGAGGACGGTGATACACTGAAATGATAATATAATTACAGTAATAATCTCGGTCAACCTGGTTAATCCTCCGCCTGCTCCTCCCCTCCACGCAGGGGCTTGCCGGGGGTGTTACATGGGAAGCGCTTTGCACCCCTGAGGTTCCTGCCTGGGCCAGGGGCCGCATCCTGCCCATGGCCTCGGGGGAGTTGTGGGCAAGGGCAGGGCCCCGGGATGAGCGGTGTGACAGCAGAGGGAATTCTGCGAAGACTGAAGCACTCTCTTCTTTCCTTAAACACACATGGCTCCTCCTGCCTGCGCTGCATGGCTCGCTCGGGGCTGCCTGTGCTGTTATTCCCTGCCTGCGGGCTGGGTTTCTTGGCCAGAAAAGAACCGTCAGCGATTTTTGTTTCTTTCCAAAAAACCATTGTATGTGTGAAATGCAAACCCAAAGTCCCTCCAAGGGGGTTAGAAGCAGCGCTGGGGGTGCAGGAGGGAAGGGGCAGGTGGGATGTTCCATCACAGGGTGCCTGGGTGCAGAGGGTTCCTTGCCTTGGCCTTGCCCCCCATGGGTTTCCTAACAGCCCGGCTATGGTGGCCCATCTGTCCCCTCCTGCTTGGACTCGCGTCCCCTCTCCAGGAGCATCGGCCGCATTCATGATACGCTGCAGCAAACACTCATCTTCTTGGGCAGACATCTTCCTGCTGCCACTGGCTGGCTGATGTCCATGGGATGGCAGGGGCTGGTGGCTCTGTCCTTGTGGGATGGTTGCATTCATTCTACCTGATTGGGCTCACCACTGTCGAGGGTTCAGTGCAGAGCAGCATTTGGGGGTGCTGGCCTGTTTTTGGGGTCCCCCGTGCCCAGGCAAGGGGAAGCAGCCGGGCTGCCTCTGTGTCCGGTTAGCAGCCCTCCTCCCGCAGGAGTCCTGGCTGGCTGGGGAATTAATGAGAGCCTTTCAGTGCAAATGAGCTCATTAATATTAATTCCTATTTCCTCTGTTGCCTTTTGTGGGCACTGCGGGGGGGGGGTGGGTGCTGCCATGTGCTGCTCTATGCCAAGGGCACCCGGGGCACCCACAGCCCTGAGAGGAGCATCAACATCCCCAGCAGGGGCTCTGCGAGGTGCCAGCCTCGGGGACTGGCAGCTCGGCCAGGCTGTGACACCCAGTTTTGGGGGCTCGTTAGTGGTGACGCTGATGGGACATGACAGTGAGGATGGGCTGGGAGCAGCCCCTGTAGACAGTGTGGGTGAGGACAGGGATGCACATAGAGCCCAGCTCCTTCCCTCACCAGCTGGTGGTGACATGGGGTCCCCATCCCTTTGCCCTGTCCCTAGGGATGATGCTGGGAGCACTGTGGCTGCCTCCACCATATCCCTCCGTTTAGATGGTTTTGGTCGAGGAGGATGCTCGGGTGCCCTTGGGCAGCCACGGGATGCAGCACGGGGCTGCCCACCCAGGCTGTCACCCATCCCTCCCTGGGGACACCACGGGGATGGCTGGAGCGCCGTGGTTTGCCGCGGCTGTTCTCAGATGCCAGGGACAAAGTGATTAGTGTCTCTCGTTAATAACCCTGCAGCAGCCTGAGTCAGCGTTCAGCATTAGCGCAGAGCTGGCTCGGCTGCCGGGGCTCCGGAGCAGCGCGGGGACAAGCAAGCAAGGCTGGCGATGGGATGGAGGCGCCCAGCATGAACATCAGCATCACCATCTGTGATGGTTGCACTGATGGGAGGGGTGGCAAGGATATGCCCCAAAACTTGGGGCAGTGGGAGGAATGGCCAGCTCATCATCATCCTCTTCTTCTACCCCTTCCTGGTGTCCCTTCCTCTGCCAAGCACTGCAGGCAGGGCATGGAGGGTGGTGGCAGGGGACAAAGCAGAGGGACCCGCTCTCCTGCAGGCCCTCATGACTGTCACCATGCCACCTCTCCTTCTGACCAGCCCCTTGGGCCACATGTCACTCCTGAAGATACGGAGGTGCTCAGCAGGTCCCTGGGGAGCCCACACTCCAGCCATGGCAGCCCTGATCACATCTTTGCCCATCCAGGTACTCTGAAGAGGAGATCCGGCAGAAAGTGGGGACCTTTCGGCAAATGCTGATGGAGAAGGAAGGCGTGCTCACCAGGGAGGACCAGCATGGGCGCCAGATGTAAGTGAGGCAGCTCTGAGTTGACCTGTCTACGTGTCCTGACCAACTCCTATCCCAGAAAGTCATGTCCCAGATTGCCTCCAAGTACATGGATTGATATGAAGAGGGTTTATATAGAGATGGTTGGATAGATGGGTGGACATAGAGAGGGTATATAGGGAGGGATGGATGGATGGATGGATGGATGGATGGTTGAATGGTTGGTTGGTTGGTTGGTTGGTCAGTCGACTGTTTGATCGTTCAGTCCATTGGTTGGATGGTTGGATGTTTGGTTGATTTGATTGTTGTTTGGTTGTTTGTTCAGTCAGTTGTTTGTTTGGTCATTTGGTGGTTGGTTGGTCAGTTGGTTGTTTGGTTAGTCGATTGGTTAGTTGGTTGAATGGTTGGATGTTTAGTTAGTTGATTTGATGGTTCATTGGTTGGTTGGTCAGCTGGAGGCAGTTGGAGGCAGGGTTTCCCTCTCTGAGGAGGTAACCGCTGGAGAGGTTAGAGGTTTTCCTGCACTGCTCTTTTGGAGACCTCAGGGTGCTGTACAGAGAGGCCAGCATTGCAATGCTCGTTTTCCAGATAACGAAACCGAAATGCAGAAGGCCTTCATGCTTGTCTCACCCCACCAGCCCATGGCAGGGACCAAGCTGCAGGTTTGCTGTGCCTCACCTCTGCCTGCAGTTGCCCCTTTGGGTCAACTCTCCAGCTCTGCCGGGGCTGAAATCGCAGCTTCTGCCTCCAGCCAGATGAGGGCACCGGTTTCCAGTCCTTGCTCTAAAGTCTGTAATCCAGAAGAGTCCTCCTGTCTCCTGTGGAGCTGGGGTGACTCAGCTGGGCTGGTGATGGCTCAGCAGGTTGGCTACCATTCTGTAACCCTAGAAATATTAGTGTTCGCAGTAATAATCATTAATTGTAGTAATTATTTCTGTTGCAAGGGGCCGAGGCTGGATTGGTGGCTTGAGCCTGCTTCTCACCCGGGTAGACACAGAGCCTGGGTCTCCATCAGGCAGGTGTGACCCCAAGGAGACCCTTGGAAGAAGCTTCTCCAAGGAGCTCCCACTTTATGCCTCTACCTCCTAATTGCTCCTCATGCTGCCTGGTCCCTGGGGGCTACTTCTGCCCCAGGGGCACTTGGGGCTCAGATTAGGTGTCCAAAGCAGCCCAACTCCTGCTGAGGACGTGCCACTCTCTCCTCCTGCCCAACGCAGGACTGTCCCCAGCCTCACAGGGGCCCACCCTGGCTTGATGATTTATCTGTGCAATGCTTAATGGCCCCGGCAGCGTGGCTGCCCTGGCAGCATGGCTGGCCCGGCACACACCATCCATCAGCCTGGAAACCAGGTCACTTGGGACAGGAATAGACGCTGCAGGTTCACTGAATATTAATGCTTCATTAGGGCCAGGGAATTGGAGCGAGGGGGGAGGCAGGGAAGCCATGACGAGAGGAGAGCCTTCCTCCCACTGCTCCACTGGGCAGGGAGGGACACGGCTCGACTGTCCCCAGCCTGGGAGACATTCAGGGTCCTCCTCCAGGCAGGAAAAACCAAGGCATGGGGAAAACCAGCCTGCCCAGGTCACCACCCGGCATCAAGCCCAGGGTGTTAACAAGTGGCCTTTGCCCCTGGAGGCATGAGTCATCTCCAGGGCATCTTCCCAAGCAGGCTCATTAGGGCCGGTGCTGTAACGAGCACATGGAGCGCATCGGGAAGCCAAAGGTGTGTTAAGGTTACCCAGGCGGCCCCAGCTGTCACCTTTGCGGGCTTGCTTTTGCCATACGAAGGGTAATCATTAAAGATTAGCCCAGGGGCTATAAATAATAGTGCTGAGCTGGAAGGAGCAGTCTGAGAGCAAAGGATTGCTCGGACGAGAGCAAAGCTGGAGGCACTGGGAGGAGCTGGGTCCAAAGGAGGTGGCTCTTCAAGCAGTGGGGGGCCTGAGCTGCCGAAGTCCCTGCCAAAGGATGTCCTGGCTGCAAAAGGTCTGCGCTGGTTGAAGAGACTGGACAAGGGAGTTAAATAAACTTCAAATAAAGATCCCCAGCCCTTGTGGTGTCTGGGAGAGTCCTTGGCAAAACAACTCATGAGCTGGTCCTGCTCTAGCACCTCTCTGGACTTTTTCAGCTCGGTCGTTGGCTGCTGGGACTGTGAGTCTGAAGCAGCTGGTCTCATTTCAAAGCAGATGCGGCAGCTCAGCATCATCGGCAAAACTCCCCAGGGGAAACTGAGGCACTGAGCAGAGCCATGACCACCTGAGTCCCTGGCTTGCTCTCGGTGCTCTCCCAGCTCCCGTCTCTGTGTGTGCACAGCCCAGTGATGCAGCCCAGTCCCCAGGGAGTGACTGCTTGATGGACAGGCTGGTGGGATTGAAAACAAACGTGAGCATGTGCCGGGCAGGGAGGAATAATTGGGGCAGCGCAAGCCCGTCTTGAGCCACTGAGCACAGCTAATGAGCGAGATGCTGGCAGCAGGCTCCGGCGTGGAGCGCTGCCCGCTCATGGAGCAGAGAGCCCAACAGGGAATTGTCTCTGCTCGCCTCTCTCTTTTCCTCTTCTCTCCCCCTTCCCACGGTTGGGTGGGTGGTTGAAAGGCTGTTCCTGCCCTTGAGACACAGCCAAAGCAGGAGTCACTTGGAGAGGGCCCAGAAAGCCATGGCTGCGGGGCAGAAGGGAGCCTGGGACCCGCTTGAGTGATGTCTGCGGTCAGGAGCAGGATTCCTCGTTTGTTGTTTTGCTCCAAACCATTTTTAATTGGGTTAAACAGCCCAGGGCCTGCCCGTGGCCACGGATGCCAACGCGTGCCGCTGTTGGATCTGCCAGCTGGGGCTGGGAGCATCCCTTCACTCAGCCAGAGGTGCTGTCCGGGCTGCCAGGGGACCAGTGCCATGGGGGCTGCCCTTCACCAGCATCCTCAGCCACACACTGCCAGGATGGGAAGGGCGGAGGAGCCCACACTGGGTTTCTGAGGGCAAATATCCTTTGGGAAACAAGCGCCCAGGGTGGTGTGATGCCAGGTCCCATCTGTTACGATTGCCTCCAGAGCACCTGGATGGCCGAGTCCTCCCAGGCTGAGGTGTCTGACATCCCCCAAGAGCAAATGAGAGGCTCCCAGTGGGGTTTGATGCGCTGATGGCAGAGGAGGACCGGGGAGGTGGGAGGTGGCAGGGAAAGGCTGAGCAGGGTCTCCTGTGACCCTCCTGCCTGCCCTGTCCAACTGCCAGGCCCCTGCCAAGCCCTGCCTGCAGCCCCGGTAGTCAATGGCAACCTCCCACCAGTTTCCATGGCAGCAGGAAAAATTAATGCTGATGAAGTCATTCAGGAGGGAGCAGAGACCCTGATGGCTCCAGACCTGATGTCCCTCCCATCTCACCTGGACTGGGGGGACATCACCCATCGCCTCCCCGAAGCTCCAGTGCCAAGCCGGTGCCACACTGGGGTGCTGGCCTCAAAGCCCAGCTCATCCCGGGCAGCTCCCACTGGTGGGTGGATAATCACCAGAATCCTGCGAGCCTCGTGCTGCCTCCTCTCACCCTAACCTGGCCCCACCACCTACCTGGGCCTGACTCTGGCCTCCCGCCCAGCCCCGGTTCTTGGGCAGTTCCAAAAGGGGCTATGAATGATTCCAAGGCCAGACCCTGCAGGGAGAGGGTGGCCCGAGCCCCACGGTGTCCCTGTGGCAGCACAGTGGGGATTTCTGCAGGGACAGGAGCCCCAGGAAGGCCCAAAGAAGATCCTCACCGCAGCACTTTGCTGTGTGTGGTCCTCAAGTGATGTGACCAAGGTCCTCTGGAGATGCTGTGGCAGAGGGGATGTCCCCCAGCTCCTGTAGCTGCACTGGGGCTGTCCTGGGCTTCCCCACAGCCGCTCCAGTGGGAGACGGGGAACGGGGAGACCCAAATTAATCCTGCATTTCCTCCTTCGGCAGCGTGATAGAAAACCACCACGGGGCAGATGGGGAGGAGTATGTGGTGGAGTACGGCGACTACGATGAGGGCTGTGTGCTGCAGTGCGACTGCTCGTCTGAGTGCTACCGTGAGGACAGTGGCCACCGCGAGTACAGGTCTGGCCGGACACACAGCGGGACTTTGGGGAGTGGGTGTGCACAGGGTCTCCATCAGGGGACATAGAAGCCAAGGGGTCATCCCTTCTCCTCCCAACCCCATCCACTTTCTCCTGCAGGCTGAAAAGACGCTCGAGCAGTTCCACCTCTCCTCCACCCAAGAAGAAAAAGAAAAAGAAATCAGGTCACCGCCGGAGCCGGTGAGTCCCCAGCGGTCCCTGCACTGTCCCCTCTCCCAGGAGGGCAGCTTTCCTCCCAGCTCAACCCTTCCCTAGCCTCCAGTGGGGCAAGTCCCACCACTCTGAGGAGCTGCACCCCTAAACAAGCACCTTCCAGAGGTGCAACACATCTGCATGCACCGATGGTGCAACAGGCACATGCGTGTGCACACACACAGGGCTGTGGGACACGCTGCCAGCCCACCCAACTGCATGTGCTGGTGGGACCTTGCCCGGTCCATGCTGTGAAGGAGCTGACTGCTGCAGGGCACAGCACCGGGCAGGATCTGACTCCCTGAAGGGTCTGGCTGCATCTATGCATTGGTCCCCTCCCCGGTTAGTGCTGGCCGCCCAGGCAGGATGCTGTCCCTAATATCCCTTTCTTCTCTGCCTTCCTCATGGCAGCAAAAAGAGGAAACCTGGCTCGGAGCGCAGGTGAGTGCCCGCCGGGCTGAGGGGCTGCAGGGACCCCTTGGGCATGCAAGGCCACTGGCCACAGGCTGGCCTCTACACCCACTATCCCCTCTGGAATCCCAGCGGGAATTGGCCACCCAGTCTGCTGCTGGAGGCTGCGGAGCCCACGAGGTGGCAATGGGACACAGCAGGATTTGGGCGCTGCAGCACCAAAGGCAGCCAGAGCCCTTCTGCCAAAAGGCCCTTTCCATCGCCCACCTCAAATCCCCCCAGGAAAGAACCTCCGTGTGGTGTTCATGCATCTCGTGGGTGGTCCAGGGGAAGCAGGGTTTTGAGGGGACCCTGGGCCGTGGAGATGGGGCTGAGAGTCCCTTGCTCCCCGCTCAAGGGCACCCACTTTCCCCCGCCCCAGCTGTGACAGTTCTTCACCCATCCGCAAGGAAAAGAAAAAGAAGACTGGAAAGAAACACAGACGCGACAGGTAGGATAGACACCATGTTGGGTTGGGAACAGCGGGGCTGGTTGGGGACAGTGGGGCCGGGTGGGGACAGTGGCGCTGGTTGGGGACAGTGAGGCTGGTTGGTGGCTGCCCAGGCCCTTGGGCTGGGGCAGGATGGAGGGGTGGACAGGGATGGATGCTGATGATTCTTCATGGGTCCATCACCTCCTCACAGCAGTTGTCACCTGCCCCATCCAGCAGCCCATCTTGGGGCCACCTCCTGCCCTTGTCCCCATCCCTGGGGCTGCTTGGCCTTCACTCCCCGCTGGCCAGCCCAGCCTGTCTCCATCTCTGCCTCCTCTTCATCCCTCAGGTCTGAGTCAGGGTCACGGAAGAAGAGAAGACACAGGTGAGTGCGATGGCTGCTAGGAGCCACCGCCCCTGTCCCCTGCCCTCCCACTGTCCTCGTCCCCTCTGCCCACAGGGACGGACCTGTCGGGCGTGGTAGGTGTGAGTGTGGGTTACCATCACCCACCGTCTGTCCATCTGTCCCTCGCCTGGCGAGCGTCCCCCTCACTCCATGGCCAGACCGTCCCACCCTTGGAGGTGGCACAGGGCCACCCTGGGTGTCTGTGGGGTCCCGAATTGTCCCCTGGGGCAGAAGGGGTGATGCTCGGCAGCCGTGGCCAGGGCAAGCCCTGGCTGTTGCCCTGCCCTGTGGATGCCCTCTGCCAGCTATGCTGTTTTAGGGTGAAAGAAGTAAAAAATGGGCAAAGCGTGCCTGGGTAGTTAGAGGGTCTGAGAGGGCAGGGCAAGCAGGGGGGTGACAGCAGACCCCAGCCCTGTGGATGCTGAGCAGAGCTGGTCGCCTCTTCCCACGGCCACCTCCTCCCGCCCAGCCTCACAGACGAGTGTGTGACCTGCATGGTCCCCCCAAAGCAAGCTGGGATCTCCACCATGATTTGAAGCTCTGTGGAGCCCAGCTCCAGGCAGGTCCTTCCCATCACTCCTGCAGCCTCAGCAGCTCTGGGTGGCTGAGGAAGCTCCTATGGGTGCTGCCCCTGCTCCCATCTCCACAGCTTTCGGCTCTTCCCGTAGGTCCCGAAGCCCCAAGAACAAAAGGAAAGAGAAAAACAAAGAGCGCAAGAGGTGAGGGGCCACGATGTCGGGGGGAGCAGGGCAGCGTACCCCCATG
This sequence comes from Eurystomus gularis, assembly GCA_013400335.1. Lineage (NCBI taxonomy): Eukaryota > Metazoa > Chordata > Aves > Coraciiformes > Coraciidae > Eurystomus > Eurystomus gularis. Next base: position 104,780 of record VZZY01012773.1, read on the forward strand.
ACTCCCCTATGGTGGCTCAGCCAGCACACTGGCCTCCCGGCCGCCCTCTCCACAGGTCCCACAGTGAGTCCCCGGCCTGGCGCTCGCACCGACGCAGCTCCTGCAGCTCCCACAGCGCCTCGCTCTCCTCCGACAGCGGCTCCAAATCCCCTGGCAGGTAGGGGCAGCCCAGGACCCCCAACCTCCATGATGGAGACCCTTGTGGGGCTGAGGTCAGGGAGGTGGGTGGCAGAGGTGCCCCTGGGATGGGGATCCTTGGGCATGAAGGGCAGGAAGGTGTGTGGCAGAGATGTCTCCATGATGGAGAGCCTGATGTGATGGAGGGCAGTGCGGTGGGTGGCAGAAGGGTCCCTGGGATGGGGACCCTTGGGTTGATGCTGTGGCACCTCTAGGTGGGTTTGGGAACATGGTGCCTAGGCAGGGTTTCACTTTTGAACTAGAGAAAACACAAAACGCCAATTTTCATCCAGTTTCTTGCTTTGGCAAAGCCTGCCCCACCATCTCCGCCCAGGCCTGCAGCTGGCAGCTCTGACGGAGTCAGCCGAAGGATGATGCCAGGCTTGGGGCAGGGGGATGCCAGGCTTGGGGCAGGGAATGCCGGCAGCTCACGGGGCGGTGCTCTGCAGGCTGAGCCCCAAGCGCCGGCAGGATGGCCCCAAGGGCAGCAGCGCCCGCTCCAGCCGCAGCCCGTCCTCGCCCTCACCGCGCCGCTCGGCCTCACCGCACCAGAATGGGCACAAGGGCAGCGCCCAGAACGGCCGCCACAGCCACGGCACCCCGCTCCCAGAGCCCTCGGATGTACGTAGGCTTTTCTTGGATCACCTTTTGCTTCCCTCCCCTCCTCCCTCTGCAGGACCCCCACCTCAGCTCTCCTCTCCCCTCTGTCCCTGCTCGCAAGGCTCGCCCCTCACCCGGGCACACGGAGGAGATGCGGGGTGCGGGCTGCACCCCCGGCACCCGTCCACCTTCCGCTGGGCGCATGTGCTCCCCGGGGCAGCCCGTCACCAGTGTCGGGGCAGCCAACAGGTCATCCCTCCCCCCACGCCACATGGCACTGCGGATGCCACCTTGGCCTTGGCAGGCCAGTGTCATCTGCCAGGGTCACCAGCGGGCTCAGCACCTCCCTGGGAGTGGATTGAGCCCAGACAGCCAAGAAAAGGGTAAAGCTGGAAAATTCTCATTTCCCTGCCAGCCCTGACCCTCCCCAGCACTAAGGTGCCAGCACCAGTGCTCAGGACCCCAGCACCCAATCTGGGGACTGGTAGCATTTGGAGGGGGTTTGGTGCTGGGTGCTCAGCCTTTGGGAGCTCAGGGTCCCCGTGGCGGGTGACACTGAGGGTAAGTGTCCCCAGCTCTGCCTCAGCACCCCGGGGGGTCCTGGTGAAGCCTGGGGGGGCTGCTCCCACATCAAGTGGGACAAACCCCTAACCCAGCAGGACCAGAACACCAGTTCAACCAGTGCTGGGTGGCGAGGAGCCTGCTTTGGCTAGCGGGGGCTGGCAGCAGGGCTGAGCAAAGGCAGCATGCTGGGGGACCCCACTGATGGGGGGGTGCAGGTACCCGCTCACCCCAAGGGATGTTATTCCCATGGGCAAGGTGTGGGGATGCTCCCGGGATGGCAGCCCCCAGCAGTGACACCCCAATGCCTGCAGAGCCGGGAGCACCCTGGAAAATAGGGCCAGGAGCCCCCCCCCCCATATTCAAGAACCCTTCACCCTCCCCAGCTCAGCACCCAGCACCCCCCAGAAGCACCCAGCACCCTGCCCCCACTCTCGGGGCACCTCTCTGCTTTCTTCTTTCCTGTGTTTTCGGCTGGGGCGCGGGGGGGTTCGGGTGCCGAGGAGCCGCCTGGCTCGCCCGCTGCCCACCACCCCCAGCATCACCCAGGCCGCCGAGCTGCCTTGGCTCCCTGGCACCAGCGGGACTTCTCTCCGACAACTTTCTCTCTCTTTCTCTCTCTCTCTTCTTTCTCTCTCTGGTTTCTATTTTTTTTTTTTTTTCTTTTTAATCCCATCTGTGTTTTTCTTTAGCCTCCCATTTGAAAAAAACCCAAACGGTAATATACACTTCCATTTCTTGCTCAGCAGAAGCAGGGACGAGGGGGAGGGAAGGGCAATGAAACGTGCTTTTTTTTTCTCCCCCTCCCCTTGTTTTAGTTTCCTTTCTCATGATTTCTTTTCTTTTCCCTTGTGATGTACAGAAATGCAAACGATATATATCTCTCTTATTTTTTTCCCCCTACCCCTGTCGTCGTCGTGTTGTTCTAGAATTTTTTGCTTTTGTGTGTGTTAATGTGGAGAAGGAAAAAAAAAAAAAAGCAGATGTGTTTTCTAAATATTTACGACTGCTGAACATTGTATTTCCATTTTCTCTATTTTGAAGAAGGAATTTAAAAGGGAAGAGAACCGAGCAGCTCTACACCGCAAAGGGAGCAGGCTCGCTAGCCACCCTTTGCCCCCTTGAATTGGCTACTGCCCCATGGCCNGAAGCCCGGGCGAGCCGTGCCCCCCCCAGCACCCCCAGAGGAAGGGGTGCCCGGGGTGCTGCGTGGCGTTGCCTTCCCTTTTAAATCCCCGCTCCCATCTCCATCCATCCCTGCTGCCTTCCCCAGTCTTCCTCCCAGGCCTTCCTCCTCCTCCTCCTCCTCGCCCCCACGCTCCCTCTAGCCCCATTTCTCTCCAGTTTTCTTTGGGCCAAAACGACCCCACCACCCTCGCCGTGTCCCGCCTCCATCCATCGCCTCCCCTGCATGTTCCCCGGGACTTTGCCATGGTCTGTAGCAACTTTTTAAGTCCGAAGCGCAGCCGGGTTGCAGCCACCAGCCAGCACAACCTCCCCGGGCCGCTCTGCTCGGTGGCCGGCCACAANTTTCTAAATATTTACGACTGCTGAACATTGTATTTCCATTTTCTCTATTTTGAAGAAGGAATTTAAAAGGGAAGAGAACCGAGCAGCTCTACACCGCAAAGGGAGCAGGCTCGCTAGCCACCCTTTGCCCCCTTGAATTGGCTACTGCCCCATGGCCTGGGCCAGCGGCCAGACCCTGCTGCCGGGGGGGCTTTCCCTCCCCGGCTGTAGGATGAGGCCGTGGGTGCTGGGTTATCCACTCCCCAGGCTGAGCACCCTGTGGCCATCCCATGCCCAGGTGCCCGTGTCCTGCATCCCAGCAGGATGGGTGCTGAGCATCCTTGGTACCCCACCCCTCCTTCNACGCTCCCTCTAGCCCCATTTCTCTCCAGTTTTCTTTGGGCCAAAACGACCCCACCACCCTCGCCGTGTCCCGCCTCCATCCATCGCCTCCCCTGCATGTTCCCCGGGACTTTGCCATGGTCTGTAGCAACTTTTTAAGTCCGAAGCGCAGCCGGGTTGCAGCCACCAGCCAGCACAACCTCCCCGGGCCGCTCTGCTCGGTGGCCGGCCACAACCTTTCCATTGAAAAAAAAGAAAAATTAAAAAAAAGACCAAAAACAAAAACCCAAAACCCCAACCCAACCACTAACAAGACCGATTTAAAAAATAATTCTAAAAATTCTAAGCAAAGCAAGCGGGATTAGCCGAGGGGTCTGGATCGCCGTACTAAAGAGTCCTTGTCTTTTTCCCATTCTGCCCTCCAAATGTGGAGATTATTGTTTTCTTTTTTTATTATCGCATTCCTGTCACTGCCAATTGCGAAGGTAGGTATTGTGTCCACCTCTGCACGTTCACTTCTGCAGATGAGCCTGTTGAAAAGCACCGTAGCTTGATTTAATGTTATTTTCTCTTTCTTTCTGACTTTCTTGCTCTCCTTCTCTGTCTCTCTCTCATTTTGTCTCTTTTTGGTGGCTATATATCATTTTTTTTTTATTTGTATGGTTTTCCCCAGTTAGCTGCAAAGCCATGCTCTTCTCTTACGTTCTTTCTTTATATTTTTTTGCCCTGTCCACGTAATATTTTTTTTCTTTCTTCCCC
>VZZY01012774.1:2520-49828 GCA_013400335.1 Eurystomus gularis
TTTTTTTGGTAGTGGTCTCTACTTCTTGTGAATGTTGTTGTATGTGTGCACGCTGGTTTTTTTAAAGCATTCGGTAGTTGAGTGTATATTGTCTTCCATTTGAGGAATAGCTGGTGAGCCAGCTAAAATTATACCGGCTGAATTTATTCTTCATTATAAACAGTAGGAAAGATTTAATAGAGATATAGGCAGTGGATAGTCAGAACTGAACTGGAAAACTTCAAAATGAGAGAGATTAGAAGTGAAATTTTGAAGACTGCAGCTCACACAGGACTATTAAGGGGGAAGAGAAAAACAAGTGGCTTTTCCATCAAAGTTGCAAAATGTAAAAAATAGGCTGTCAAATCAGTTTGACAACTGAGGCTTGTTTGTCCCAGTTTTAGGTTATTTAGCCTCTGAAGCCAGCAGAAAAGCTTGGAAGCTTATGAAAAGTTGAAAATGTATTACGCGGCAGTTAAACCAGAAACCTTTTACGTAGTAATAACTGCTAAATTCTGAAACCAAATTCTGTGCTCTTTTCCTCATGATACAGATGTTAGACAGCCTTTCTGTGGACAGGTCCTGTTAATTACTTGGAAGTTTGTTGTTGCCTCTTCTCCACCAGTTACTGTTGAAATAACCTTTCCCCTGCATCTGCAGAATAACATGCATGAAGACAAGGACTTCCATTTCACCCTGGTTTTGCCATTCACAAGCAACGGAAAGTGTCGTTTTCCCCGGCTTGTTTTGGCAATTCAGACAGATGCTTAAGACACAGGAAGTAGCACAAAACATGCTGAGCTAACTTTTAAATTAAGACGTATGCTCTGTTTTTACTGGCAAAAGGCTGTGCTCTACAGTGCTTAAACATAAAAGCATTTTTCTGCCTTTGAAAAATGCTAATTGTTGTGATGCTGCCTCACTGACTGTGTTAGTTTATGGGCCCACTTGTAATTACAGAGCAGGCTGGCAGTGACCCTGTGGTCAGGATTGCCCAACACATTCCCCCATAAAAAAATTCTTGCAATTAAATTTTTTTTTCTTTTTTTTTAATGCAAGAAACACCATCACCTTTGCTGTTTGCAGTAAGGAACACCATTCTAGTGAGTGCCCCCAGCTCCTTTTGGGCAGCAGTGGGGGAGAGGGAAGGTAGAGGGAGAAGGAGAGCCCCCCTCCCATCTAGCACTGCGCTGGCTCTTTGGCTCAGCCACTGCATTTGCAATATGACTCAAACATAAGGCTTCTGCGGAACAGTCAGAACTTGCTACCCACCAGGAGAGGGAAGCTGTGTTACCGTTTTGTATATAATAACTTTTACACCATTTTGTGTTGTGAGATATACCTTCTTTTTGCGGGAAAAAAAGAAGTGCTGAGGTCATTCAGCACAGGAAAAAAGCATTAGTTAGTAGATAGCTTTCAAAGTGAAGCATCAGGATGCTGGGATGCCCCAAGCTTTACAGCATTTCTGTGAGCTATGCCCCAAGCTTTACAGCATTTCTGTGAGCTTGATCCTACCCCATTGTGTATGTGCATCGTGGTGCAGGTTTTAGTTATACATTCGCTTATCTCATTACCAGTTTTCCTAGAGGACCTCTTTCAGTGCACAAAGTAGACATTAGGAAAATAGAATTAAGGCTGCAGAGGCGATTGTAAATCTGGCTTGAAAATATTTGGCTGCTTGGCTTGGCAACTGAAATAAGTTTAAATATAAAGATTCAGGGATGTGAAATAATTGCCATTGTAAGCTCCGCAACGCAGGGACTGAGATTTTGGTTTATGCTACAAAAAGTGAAGGGGGTGCTCACACAGGTCAGTCACAGTATATACCGTGGAGTTGGTGCGTTACAGCCAGAAAACAGATTTTGCGACTCTCAACACCAGGGCTGTCAGATGTTGAGAATTCAGAGCTGCCAATTTGATCTTACCTTTTTTGTTGTTGTTTTTTAAGAAATGATGTGATGTACTATTTGTGGACATAATAGAGAAATGGGTTTATCACAGACATGGGCCAGTTTATGAACAGTGTGATTATAATTGTTACAGAAGTCACTTCTTTTGCTGTCTGCAGACTGAGCACATCTGTTGCCGCTGACTTTCAGAAAACCTCTTTAGCCACAAGGCACAGCAGGAGCAAAACAAAGATGATAATGTGAAACACAGGATTTATAAAACGATACTTGCATTAACTAACAGATGACAATACACTTGAAGCCAAACCTACTCCTGCTCTTGAGCCATACTCAAGAAATGTTTTTCTATGAAAGCAACTGAATGTTTGAATAAAGAATTAATCTTTATTTTAAAATACAAAAATATGAAGTGGTTTTAAGAATACCTATATATGTCTCTGTTTATCTGTATGTTTTTAGAAGTTTTGTCTCTATTCAAGATGCTATTTTCACAGTTCCACTGGGTACCTTGAAGTACTACTTTGATAATTTTTTTCCCTTGATAGTGTATATCATAATGGTGGCACAAACTCTGTAGTTCAGTGTGGCGGGAAGCATTTTGGCACAATGTCAAAAGCAGCTGTCCATAACTTTTTTTAAGAATGATTTTTTAAATATAACTGAAATATGTCAGAAATGGTAAACAGAACTCTAAGTAGTGCTTTCTTACTTGTGTGGGTAAGATTTAGACATAAGGAAACATCTTTTCTAGCCCAGGACGGGTATGTAATGCTCTGGTATTGAATACGGTGGTGTTATGTCTAAGATGTTTAAATGTGCAAATGTCAGGAAAGTCAAAGTTATAGTCCCCACAGTAAACTTGAATTGGTCTCTTTATGGTTATGTATTCGTATGGTATGCTGTATTGCCAACTCTAAGCGTTAAATCATGCCAGTCCCCAGAAAATGATGAGATTGGCTTAAAATTAATCATAAGATAAAAAATAATAAATTTGGGGTTCTTTTTATTTGCCTTCTAATTTCAAGCTGTCAAACAGTGCTTGGCTCATGCTTTTAATTTTTTTTTTCCTCCAGTATTCTTCCATAATTGTTTTTCGCAAGTGAGGATTCATGATAAAGTTAAGGGAGCTGGGTATGAGATACAGCTGGCAACTTTTGTCATAATTTCATGTTCTTGGAAAATGTGTGAGGTGTACTCTCATATTACTAAATCAGAAATATGTACATATTATTTCTGGAATTGCTTGTTAAGTTTCTGTGGATTATATGTCATAAGATGGCACAGAGATGCTGGTGGCAATTCCCCTTTCTGTGTTAGAAGAGGGAACACAGGACAGTTTTGAGTGGAGGTCTTCTAACTTGGCCTCTCTCTTTTGGTCTGCTTAAATGGTTTCTCTTAGGATCTTGTACTGCCAGAGGTTTCTGACATTTGTTGGATGAAATTCAACTTCTTCAAAGGAGAAAAAGCTTTCACTGTTACGTTTGGGATGTGGAACACTGGCAATACGATTGTGTGCTTTTCTTTTTTCTCATGTTTGCTCAAAAACCTCAGCAGAGCACCTCACAGTTGAGCAGAAGTAAAAATCTCCCCTCTTCATGCTATAAAGAATCTGCATAACAATAGGTCCTGCCACTAGATTTTTGTTTGGCATGTGTCGTGTGTTATGTGCATGTTCTGTATGATTGAGAGCATTTAATTTTAAAAAATGCTGCTCCTTCCTCCATCTTAAATACAATAAACTTCTCTTGTATTTACTCTTCTTATGTGTGTGGCTTCTCTTAGCATCTCTGTTATTTGGAGAATTTGCAAATGTGAAAAGCCCCCTGTGGCCCTATCGTGGCTTGCCCCAGAGAGAAGTTATTGCCCTAAGACTGAGTAGTAGGTTCAGTTATTGGTGTAGCCAGTGATGCAGATTTACTATGGCAGAAGGGTGCTTTGGAAGCAAAGGGGCCCTTTTCTGCTTGTCTTTTCTGACTTTGAAACCAAAATAAGCAAATCAAAACACAGCAGGGCCAACACATGCTTTCTGCAAATACTTAATAATAACATTGTGATACTTGTAGGTAGTGACAGCAAATGCTATTGAAATTTAACACTGACAGTTTTAAACCCAAGAAAACAGCAAAAAGATCTAGCCAGCATCTGTTGTGCACTCAAGGCAGCAAGCTTCCTTGAAACTCATTATGGGATTTCCATGGAGTTACAATGACAGGCTCAGCAGGGGATGAGGGAAGAGTATGTAACCTGAAGCCCACTGAGCTGGTACAGTAGTGTGATTCTCAGGTTCTCCATAGCAGTGCCTGGGAGGAGGCTTGTGAGATGTTGCGTGGACCTCGGTGTTTGGAAAGTATGGGTTGCAGGATGTTCTTCTTGACAGTTGCTCAGTTGCTAGAGCAATCATTTGCCACGTTCATATGACAGCATTATTTGAAATTAATAACAAGGCAAATTGGAGCGAGTTGCTAGCTGAGGCAGAAGGCGGCGTTTTGATAACTTGTTTTCTCTCTTGTATCTCTTTGCTTCTTGGCAGGAGAGTTGGAACTTCATTTTTGCACATTCTTTATAACACAGATAGCTAACTGAGGGCTTCCAGGTTAAAGTATTTGGGTCTCCAGTTAAGTTACTCTCAGTAACTTCAGTTTCATGGGGAACCAATTATTCCTATTTAGCATTTGAGTCAAATTTTACCTTTTTAAAACCATGAGGGAAGTGGAGAAATCATTGAGAAAGTTTTTATCTTGGACAACTGCTTTTTTTCCATTTCTGACCCTTCATAGGGATGAGTAAGGACTATTCAGCCATGCCTCACAGTTGAAACATTTGTGGACTTTGTTTTGAAACTTTCCTATTAGTTAAATGTAAGGGAGGCATAATAACTGCAGTGCAGCCCAGCTAAGGCTTGGGGAAGGGGGCGCACTTGGACCTGGCAGTGCTTCTCCACATGTTTTCATGGAAGCTACTTCATCAAGGGCTTAGCAGGCCTGGCTTTCTGTCAGTAGCTCCAGTAGGGTCTCTGTCTGCCTTCCTGTCTGCCTTGGGAGATCCTGCATTGGGTTTGAGGCGGACAAGCCATCTAGCTGCTTGACAGCCAAGTAGCCAGTGGCATTGTGGACTCTGAGTGGGCACTTGAATCCAGTGGTGGAGCTGGGCTATGCTGTGGCTTTAGCTTTGAAAGGGATGTGGGGCTCTACTGCATTTTTATAGCAGGCGCAGGATGAACGGGTGTGAATTCAATACTCATCCTTTGTGAAGGACTGTGCGTCTGCAGAGAAAAGTTAGTGTTAACATCTGTTCTGTTTCCTGCTGTGGATACCTGCAGGTGCCCACCCGTGGGCTTGACTGCCTTAGATCTGGGGAATAGGCTTTGATTTAAAGCATGTGACAAATTATCAGTTGTGGCTTCTCTTGACATTGAGCTCGTGCTCTGCAGCACTTTGTGCAAGTCTCAACATTTCTGTGCTTCTGTTTTCCTCTCTGAATTGGTGATGATATTTACATGACAGGGAGTGATCTAAGATTTAATTTGTTAATGTCCATTATTAGATGAGAGGCTCTAGAGAATCACAGGCTATTGAGTGAATACATATTTGCTGTGGAGGGAAGAGGAATCCTTCCAAACTCATGTCTGCTGTGGTCCAGCAATGCCTTAACTGCTATGGGATTTCCTTTGTTCTTATGCCTGAGAGGTTTCCAGGAGATAACACTAAAGATGCTTGAGTTGTCCTCCTTCCTGCTACTCTGTTAATAGTGTTTGGAGCTAAAAATTGGAAATAGGAGGGACTGATCTTTCGATAGCATTTGGAGAAGGAAAGCAACGAGAGTAAGGCCAAAGATGACCATAACACTTGTGCAGCATTTTTGGTTTGAGGGAAGAGGGAGAGAACAAGGGACGTTTGGAGTAAGCTCCTTAATTAGTTTTCTTCTCACGTCTCCTATTTCCTTGCAGTGCCATTCACTCTGTGTGACAACCGTCCACATTCACAGTGCCCCCTTTGAAAGATGGCACTATGCTGATCTGTAAAAGAGGGTCAGCTACAACACCACAACTGTCTGCTTTCTGTAATTTTATAAAGCATGTGACTAGATACAAAGTAGGTGCCTCTTCTTAAAATATCAGTCCATAGTGTTTGAATAACAAAAGAAGACTGGAAAGACTTTGTGCATAAAAGACACCCCGTATGTTTATGTCAGCCTGTTAACAAAGGGTAGATTGTGTATTCTTATACTCAATTTAACCAGTAGGCTTTCTGTCCGAATTGCAAGCTGTTGTAGTCTGAGCGTGTTGCTTATTTACGATTTTTATTGGTGCTTCTTAATTTCTGGGAACAAACTGTATGTTTTCTTTCTCAGTCTTATCCTAAGTAACAACTGCAACAACAATAAAATCCAATCATTGATGAGAGTATCTTGCTTGTTTCTTGCTTCTGCATTATCAATGGAAGAGACACCAACTTCTCCAAGCAGCAAAGGATTTTTTTATGCTAGAGTCTCTTGTTGTGTATTTGTCCATAGGTAAATATGGAGGTATTACTCTTGAAAAGTAAATTTCATGTAAACTTTTGGTTTAATTCATTCAAGAGGGATGTCCTACTTCCTTTACGTCTCTCTGTTTCCACTTGCTTTTAGAGATGGCTGTTAAGGAAAATAAAGCTAATAAGAAATTTTCCACACGTCTCTACAGACACTTAGTTCTTTTCCCCATCACAACATTCCCTGGTTGATCTCTATAGACTGGTGACACCAAAGCATGCATCCTGTTTCACTTGTTGACAGCATAAGAAAAAGTCTTGCAGTTCTGTGCCTATGGAGTCCTGGAAATTTCTGAGAAATGGTTTGTTTCTGACATTTTTTCTAAAGCTGCGTTTAACAGAGGATGACAATTATTCTGAGGTTTGATCATGTAGATAGAGATGTAAAAAGCAACAGCACCACAAGGTTGTACAAGAAGAGACTCCCCTCAAGCATACATGTGGGGTGTTTTTTTTTTTGCTGAGGTTATAGGTTTCTGCTTGAAGGTGAGTCTTCAGACATATATACCAGATGCTTTTCAAACTAACATTAGCAGCCTTGCTATTAGACACTTGCAAAACCTGCCTCTGTAGAAAGACCAAAGACAACTGTCCATCTTCCTTGCATATGCAATGTTTTTTTCAATGTGCCTTGAGCCAAAGGGACATAGAGGCTTTGTGACTCTACAAAATGATGATATTTAGTCCTTTTATAGTTGCTCTTTACATAGCTCTGTTTTCTGCCTGGAACTCAGGTGTGTATTTCTTCTAAAGCATTGATTTTTAACAAGTCTTTTTGTGTGGCTGAGAAGAATCCTAGGGTAATCTTAGTTTACACATTTTCAAAGAAAAATGCCACTCTAAGTATGCACTATATTAAGGGTCCTGAGGTTTGTTTAAGCCTGAGAGAGAACCTGAAGAGCCTGAAAATCTGTAGTCACAAGAAATACCTGTCTGTATTAATATGAAACGAATCAGAAAGCGCCTAGGTGGATGAGATGCAGCTGCCAGGGTATGGGGCTTGGGAGGATCCAGGTGCAAGTTTCTGGACTATGCTGTCAAGGGCTTCCTGTGAGGTCTCGGACGAGCTGCTTTGACTGCTGTCTGCAGCAAGATAGGAGTTATGCCGTGGATGCTTTTGTACTACTGGGCTGCAGGGCCAGCTGAATGAGGACAGAGTGATGCACGTGGTGTGTGGACTGAGTTAAATGATTCAGCACAGACTCAAAGAAATCCAGCACGTGTGGAGGATAGGGCATAGGGAATTGTTGAGGTCACGGGTGTGTCTTAAATCTCTTACTGCTTGAAGGCTGAGACATCAAAGTTGGTGCTGTCACGACATGCTGCCTTGGCTTGGTAGTCTCAGAATCACTTTTTGAAGAGTGGCACCTAAATTTTATTTTGAAGTGTAAGTATAGTGTGGATTTATCTTAAAAAAAAACAACAAACAAATAAAAAGGTTGGAGAAGGCAACACTCTTGGTTCATCTTAGTTCAGCTACGTTTCTACTACTGAGACCCACATTTTTTCTCTCCCAGGAGAATACTGGGATGCCCAGCAGAAAGCTGTCTGGTTTGCATGAGATCCTTAATGGTTCAGTAGAGCTGAAAATAGAGAGATGCATTCTGTGCTGTTACCCTGGAAAGAGTCTGGCCAGCTGAAAGGAGTTGTGCTGGGTTCTAGTCGCTGCCCCAAGCATGTTTACATGTTTTAGCCCGTGGTGATTTTTCTTGTATGATGATTCTGAGCAGGAACTGGAAATTGGACTATCCTTCTCCCATGGAAGAATTGGGAGTATTTCCTTCCAAGTTCCTAGCAGCCTGTTAAACAGGATGTTCTCCTAGGAGGTGGGAAGTAAAGAAAATTGCTGTAATGTATATAATGCTCTGTTTAAAATATTTAACTACTAAGCTGTTACGTAGAAGTCTATCCATTCTCCAGTTTGGTTGGTTGTTTTTTGTTTTGAGTTTTCTTTTTTCTTTAATGTGCTTCTGCTGTATTTTATGTGGGAATAATTCTGGCAGTGGTTCTCAGCTTCCTGGGGGACATGGCTGGAGAAGGATTGAGTTGGGGGAGGTGCAGGGGAAAGGTGTTTGCAGGGCTTAGTTGTGAGCTGGATACAAACAAGCTTGGTCTTGTCAAGCCAAAGACTCTTCTGAACAGGCCTGGAAAGGGATATTATGAAGAGCCTCAGCGCTGGAGGTAGAGACTCCTGTGTGCTTCTGGTGACTTCAGCCCTGCATCATTCCTGAGTGGGGAGGCAAGGCGGTGAAGATAGTAGTTTTGTAGTTTTGGATTTTAATGCCTAAATTCTTGTGGTGCTCTAGCTTTTACATTTGATATGCTTTTTTTTTTTTAAGATGCAGAGGTATGTTTTTGTATCTATAGGTATGGGTAAGTGCCCCCTTGTACTTAGGAGTTCTTGAAAATCTTCTTGAGTGTTTGTGCTGACTTTCTGCCTAAATTAAATGTCTAGTCTGCTTAAGCATTTTAAAAAATACCTTCTGGAGACTTCACCTCAGTCTTTCACTGCTTCAGTTCTCTGTCTGGGAAAGGGAAGCAATACTATTTCCTGAAGCATAACTCTTAGCACAGAGTTTTTGGAGAGCAGTGCGTTATGAAATGGAGGGTGAAATTTTATTACATAGGAGTCACTTAGAAGCAGCTGTGTTTATCTGTCTAGATTGTAGGTGCTTGGGGCAGGGTGCTTTTTCCCAAGACAGTTTTGGTTTTGTTTTACCATGTGAATTCTGCTGTCTCTTCCATCCTAGCAGCAATTAGCATGCTTCAGTGTTGTACCTTTCAGCAGTAATGCAGTCAATGCTTTGATTTGTATTAAGGAACTTTGCCCTTGGTAGTTTGTCTTCTCAGCCTCTGTTGCCCATCTGGAAAATGGGATAATGCTACTTTTTTTTTTAATTGGATGACATTTTTTGGGGGAAACTGAAACAAACTTTTTTATCTTGTGGTAGCGTGTCCCTGCTTTCTTCCTGCGTGCCCAAACCTTAGCAAATGCCAGAGCTGGGGCTTGTTCCTATACATGCAGTGGTTGCAGCACAGTGGAATCTTGATTCTCTCTTACAAGCAATTGTCGCGGTTCACCACAGCAATTATATTGTAAAGTAGGGAAAAATACAGGGTTAGTTAAACCTTTCTCAGCCTCCTGGTTTTATGCAGAATTTGTCAGAGGTAGGCTCTTGGTGTAGATCTCAAGTAGCTAGTTTCCCAGTCTCTTTTTAACCTCATTTGAATTTCTACCTCCCCCTTAGGCAATGAATCTGTACAAGACTCTTTCTTGATTTGCACAAGTAAATTGAGATTGAAGGAAGAAAATAACAATGTAAGTTTTCAAAAGATTAGGCAAACCATCTTAGTATTTGACAGTGAGGATCACAGCTTTGGTTGAGCTTTCACTCTTCAGCCTATGAATACCCTACGTGTGAGAAGCTGTAAATGTAGTTTTGAGGATAAATGCAAGTTGGACATTGGAAAAGAAATACTAGTCTGAGAGCTATCTTCAACATAATATAGTAGAAGGGTTTGATATCTGGTATTCTCTACTGAGACACTGCTTTTCCACTTTGGTGAAGCAGTGGGATTAAGGTGGCAGAGTACTTCACTTTCTCTATCTGAGCGTCACTCTGCTGCTACCTTTCTTGGCTACTCTTCATCAGAAGAGTGCGAATTTTGGAGGCATAACAGCTGTGAATGTAGCAAGTCTATAATATATCTCAGTGTACTGTCTAGTTTAGTCAGTAGGGCTGGAAAAAGCCTAATTTACAACCATATCAGATGAGCTCTACATGGGTTCTGCAGTGGATATTGAGAGTTATTTTATATTGCTTTGGGCTGCATTGGCAGAAAATGGCCTCTATTTTTAAAAATTCATTTATGGGTACAGAGTTAAGATAAAGTGCTTTTTGGTGCATGTGGAAGGTGTTCAAGAGTATGACCGAAGTACTCACAGGTGCACTTCAACCACTGTTGAACAGACTTGCTCAGGTCCTGCTAACAGAGGAGTTGGCAAGGTTTTACTGGGCTTAGTATTTCTTCAGCTTCTTGGGCAGTTCTGCACGGAGTTTAAGGCAACTTCAGTTTTATGCTTATGAGCTGAAGTTATACTTGTGATGCTAAAGTCACTTTATCCTTTGTTGGTGACTTAAAAAATAAACTTTTTCTCACTTCTCTTTCCTTTGCTTTCACCTACACAACATGGTATGTTACAGTAGTGAAAACTGAGTTATTTCAGCAAAGAAATCAGTCATTTTGAAGTGCCTTCCCGTTATATTAAAGGTTAATATTTTCCAACGTATTCTTTTATCTTCACTGAAGCTTACACAAAGAAACATAGTCTGAGCTATCCACTAGTCATCAAAACTATTTCCCTTCCTCCTCCCCCTGGCTTTTTCTGTTGTCTTTGTGAAAACCAGATAATGATTATACACAAAGAGGTTTGCAAACAGTCAGTAGGTAGTTCAGTGATTTTAAGGTTTCCTTTCTTGTATTCTGGCAAATTTCTAATGCAAACAGAATAGCTCAACTAAATATTTAATTGTCATGGGAAGCTGCTGTTACAAAAAGGAATTGTTATAATAGTTTGTGCAAAACAGATTTTCTTATACCAAAATAAGCTACAACCTCTCTGTATTTTTGTGGGTGAAAATGTTAGGTTTAACTGAGTATTTTTGCATGTAAAAGCTTTCCTGAAACCTTTTTGATGAAAAGGGTGGCAAGATTACACACCTGAATATGAAATTAACAAGCCCAAAGACTGTTATGGTAAACCATGGAATTACCCTATGGCAAAAAGCCAGAGATCCATTAAAAAAACAAAACAAAACAAAAAAAAAACAGGCATGGAAATGCGGTTTTGCTGTCTGTCATGCTGTCTGCTGTTAACTGAAAAAAAACATACATTGTTTTATGAGTGTGGTTTTTTTCACAATTTTTGACCACAGCATTTAAATTCTTCATTTGACCACTACTGAGCTGGTACATCTACCACTAATGTACACTAGTTTTTATTTATTTATTGTTTTGAATTCACTGTGCAATTGGGTATTGGTGGTTTGGTTTACCAGATGATCCAACAGGTGGCTCTAGGGTCTAGTCAGCACTTGCAGCTAAACCAGATCATGATGCTAAGCCAAGAGGTGAAAAGTTTAGTATGTGGTTGATAGCAATATATCTTGGTTGCAGGGTAGTGGGGGAAGTGAAACAGAATGCCTTTATGTGCCCAGAGAAGTATTGGTATCTTTAACAAGATGAGCAACTTGCCAGGAGTGCTGCTGTGCGGTTTGCTCTCTTAACCTTGTCTTCCATTTCAAAAGAATCCTTACAAAAAGTCTCAGCTTAGAGATTTTTAGTGTCTGAGACTGATGTTTTCTGTGCACTTCAAGTGGGCAGAAGGGCTTTGGTAATGCAAGAGGTGATCCTGCATTTGGGTTAACTCCATGGTAAATTGGGTGTGGGACAGGGTTTGTATTTAAACAATAATAGTTGGGGCAGGGCTAGGATTAACTTGAGTAAGCTTATTGCTTACTTCACTACACACCCACAGAAATGCTAGCAGCACAAGCGATGGGGTGAGCAGGAGTAGCTGGATTAGGGGAGACTCTCTTCAGTGCCTGTTTTTATGCCAATTTAAACTGCATCTGAAGCTACAACAAAAGCCTTCTCTCTGTCTCAAGAGCAGATACTGGATAATTGGTGGGTGTGTAATCTGTATTTCTGGCCCAGACGTCTTTATAGGGGTGGTCATGGGTGCTAAACTGGACCAACTTTATGAAGGAATCGTGTTTGACTGGTGCCTTTTCTGATAAGAATGCATTTAAGGAGAAATGCATTTAGTATCACATAATAATATCTGTTTATAGAGTTGATTATTTACCCCTTTCACTTGCTTACATTTGACCTACTTTCCATGTTCCAGATGTTTTTATTAAAGTCTGTAGGTGTAGTATGATGAAGAGTGTGTTTAACATATGGTGCATCTTGAGCATTTGTCTGAAATTAATGCAGTTCATAGTAGCTCTCCACACAAAGTGTGATCTCACAGGGAGTTACAGCACTGGAAAAGGTTTCATGAAATCTAGATTTCCCAACCAGAGAGTTCTTCTCTGCTCCATGCCTCCTGTTCTGCTTTTTATGGCATTTTCTTAAACTTTGTGTTTCTTTAAAAAGTTATGTGATGTTGAAATCCCTCTTGGATAAAGAGTGCCTGAAAACCTCAATAATCTTGATGTAATTGAAAGATAAACGCCATTTAGTGTGTTGCTTGACTCAGAGTCTGTCCTAGCAGGAGTTTTGCTGGGGGAATGTCATTCAAATGAATTGAACATGAAGATATACTTGGTGTATCTAGCTGTCTTGGGCAAGTGAATTTCCTGAACATATCACAGAATGATAGATGTTTGAAGGGACCTCTGGAGATGACCTACTCTACCGCCCCCGCTTAAAGCAGTTTTGCCTAGAGCAGGTTGCACAGGTTTGTGTCCAAGCAGGATTTGAAAGTTTCCAGAGAAGGAGACTACAGAACATCTCTGGACAGCTTGTTCCAGGGCTTTGTCATCCTCACAGTACGGAAGTTTTTCCTCATGTTGAGGTACAACTTCCTGTGTTCCAGTTTGTGTCCATTGCCCGTTGTACTATTACTCGACACCACTGAAAAGAGTCTAGTCCTGCCCTCTTGCTAGCTTCCCTTTAGATATTCATAAGCATTGATAAGATCCCCCCTCAGTCTTCTGCAGGCTAAACAGACCAACGTCTCTCAGCCTTTCTCTTACAAGAGAGATGTTCCAGTCCCCTAATTGTCCTTGTAGCCCTCCATTGGACTCTCTCCAGTAGTTCTCTGTCACCTTGAACTGGGGAGCCCAGAACTGGACACAGTACTGCATATGTGGCCCAACTAGGGAAGAGTGGAGAGGAACGGCATCCTCCCTCAACCTGCTGGTTACAATTTTCTTAGTGCACCCCAGGAGACCATTGGCTTTTTTGGCCAGCAGGACACATTGCTGGCTCATGGTTAACTTGCGCAACAGGACTCCCAGGTCTTTCTCTGTCGAACTGCTTTCCAGCAGGTCAGCCCCTAACCTGTACTGGTGCATGGGGTTATTCCTCCCCAGGTGCAGGACTCTACACTTGCCCTTGTTGAACTTCATTGGATTCCCCTCTGCTGAGCTCTCCAGCCTGTCCAGGTCTCACTGAATGGCAGCACAGCCCGCTGGTGTGTCAGATACTCCTCCCATTTTTTTATCATCAGAAACTTGCTGAGGGTGCACTCTGTCCCTTCATCTACATCACTGATGAGTACGTTGAACGAGACTGGATCCAGTACTGACCCCTGAGAAACACAGCTAGTTCCAGGCCTTGAACTAGACTGTGCTGCTATCACAACCCTCTGAGCTATTGTTCAGCCAGTTGAAGCTGTATTAAGCATGCATGACTTAAAAATGTCTCAGCATTTGCTTTGCAAATAAATGTGTTAGGAAGGTTAAGAAGAGAATTGTAAACTGCCTCATTATTTTGGATGTACTTTGGTGGTGAAACTACCACTCGTTAGCTACTCAGGTATTGAAGGTTAAAATTTCCTGTTCTTCCGTCGTTCTCCTTCATTTTGGGGGAAAATAGGAAGAAACACTAGTTGCAGAAATGCTGAAATCCAAATAGAGTTATTTTCAGCAGAGGTAGTTATGATCCACAATGATTGAAATTACAAGCGATGACAATTCATATCAATATTTTCTCCTCAATAGGAGTAGGAGCTACAGACTGTGTTTCTGTTGCTGCTCCCAGGAAAGCGGCATTCAGCTTCATCAAGAGTTCCTTCCCGTTGAGCCAGTTGCTGCAGCAAGTGTTTCACTTAAAAAGTATGAATATGAATCAGTATCATCTGAGTGGTAGCAGAGATGTGTGAAATGCAGGAACTTCCAGTCTTTCCTTGTTGGATGAATGTGCTCAGTTTGTCAGCTCCTCGGTACTATCACACCTACTCTCAGGGCAGTCTGCTCCAGAGAAAAGGAAGTGGGATCCTGACTGGCTGTGTCATTTTATGCGGTATGTTGTAAGCCCTGAGTGACAAGGCTGGTGATGAGTCATCGTAGATTGCTCATCCATAGGGTGCTTGTTAGATAACTTGTTGAGTGTGGATTAAAAAGAAAAAAAAAAAAGAAAAAAGTGCTTTCCAGGCAGGAAAGGGAGAAATGTCTTAGGTGTAATCTCATTCTCAGAGGATCACTTTATTCCAGAAACTGGGACTTGATAAATACCACCAAGGAGTGTGAAAGATTTGTGTACCTTGAGAAAGAATTAACAGGTATCATACTCCCACTTGGTTTAAAAATTGAGATAGTAGCATGTGTGATTTGAATTTGTGTCATTGCAAGGATCCACAAACTGAAGCTTGGTTACAGCATTCCTGTAAAGTCCATTGCACTATTCTTTCATCTCTTTTGGGTGTTGTTAACATCATGCTTTTGTATACTGGTTAAAAGGGGCAAGATTTTTGTGTTATGTCAAATACAAAAAGCTTTTACCTTGATCTATGGAAATTGCACTTGAATATTGCTCATGTTCATAGTACAACAGGAAGTTGCAATGGAAAAGGTGTTAAAATGTTGTTTCCTTTGTGTAGCAGCTCTTCCTTGAAATAAATACCAGGGTTTTTTTGCTGGATTTCTTAAGCTAATTGATAGCTATTCATCACATGGTGTGAAATTGCTGGGTAGGAAGGAAGATATGAGGGATTGAAAGTGAAATATGACAAAGTTTTCAAACACTGTAAGAATTCTTGTAATCAGACCTAACAAATGCACTGAATGTATCAGTGAGCTGATTCCTAGTACTTGTCTTTTCTGTCAGCAAATAAAATCAAGTGTGATTGTCAATGAATCAGGCTATGGGCTCCACTTCTCATGACCTGCAGTGATGAGATGGGTAAGCAAAAGAAACTGGAAGTGGAAGAGGAGAAGTAATCTTCTTCCTGGTGCAAAAGGGCTGATTCCTGGCCTCCAGATGAATCTGGAAGAAATAAATTGAGTTCAGCAGTCACATTGCTTTTCCTGTTTTTATGGGAGACTTCTAATTGCTGCTTTTATAAGTTTATTGATCAGTTTTAGGTAGTTCATTAAAACCTGTAACAACACAACACTTGCTGTAGAAAATAAATTTTCTTCCTTCTTTTTTTGTCAGACTATTATGTGTTACCTTTGGTTGCAGTGTCTTCTGCAAGCTTCAAGACTGAACAGTGCAACTTTTTAGAGGTAACTGGAAGTCTGGCACAATCTTCACGGTTCGCAGCTGTGATAGTATATCAGCTTCTCGTTGATTGACATTTGGAGCAAACTGCTCCAGAGTAAGCACTGTAGCCATAATGCACAGAGTTGGATGTAGGGTAATGGGTGCTTATAGCTACTTTTGTGTCTTCCTTTGTGTGTATTTGAAAGTAAAGGGTAAATGCTGGTGGGAATTGGAAGTGGACACTGACAGCTCTGTTTTGTAGAGGGAAGACTATTTTAGTGGGGGTTTTTTTGTGGTAATGTTTAAAGAGAACATCAGAACCCCCTTTCCTAAGCACTATATATGTAAATTTTAAAAGCATGATTTCTTTTACATTCACCTGCTAGAGGTTTTCACCATCTTCTTGAAATGTTGCCTCTTTAATATTTTTCCAGGGCAGTTAAGGATACTTCAAGTTAAACGTAAGCCTATTGAGAACAGGTTTTGACTCTCTCCAACCTTTTTATTTTTTTTAGTTTTTCACAGTGTATACATTGAAAATACTGATCTGCAGTATTTCTGACTACTTTTTCTGCTACCCTTGAGAAACAGAGTAAGAACTGGTGATGTAAATAAACTGGGGACTTTCTGCATCCAGTTCAATCAAAACTGCACAGTAACACCACTGTATGCATATAGTTGCAAGGACAGGCTCAGACCAGCTTGTGCCATTTCCAGCAGGTGCAGAAGAACTGTGGTCAGACTTTTGAGGGATGTGGGAGGAATCAAGTAATAAGAGACTGGTGATTATGCCTGTGCTGCTGTGTTTCAGCTGTTACAGGAAAGATTAAAATGGGAAATTCTGACCTAATTGCAGCTGGGAGATAGCTGCAAAAACTGAACTTAGAGCTGAAGCTGCCTTAGTGTGATGCCACAGGTTCATAAGCTTAAAAAAAGTTATATTTAGAATCATAGAATGGTTTTGGTTGAAAGGGACCTTAAAGATCGTCTCATTCCAACACCCCTGCTATGGGCAGAGACACTCCCACTAGACCAGGTTGCTCAAAACCCCATCCAACCTAGTCTTTAACACATACAGTGCTGGGGCATCCACATCCTCTCTGGGCAACCTGTCTTAGTGTCTCAGCACCCTCAGAGTGAAAAACTTTGTCCTAATTTCTAATCTAAATCTACCCTCTTATAGTTTAAAGCGATTACCCCTCATCCCATCATACAAGCCCTCGTAAAAAGTCCCTCCCCAGCTTTCTTGTCAGCCCTCTTCAGATACAGGAAGACTGCAGTGAGATCTTCCCAGAGCCTTCTCTTCTCCAGGCTGAACAACCCCAACTCTTTCAGCTTGTCCTTGTAGGAAAGGTGTTCCAGCCCTCTAATTGTCTTCATGGCCCTCCTCTGGACCCACTCCAACAGTTCCATGTCCCTCTTGTATTATGGGTTCTAGAGCTGGATACAGGACTCCAGGTGGGTTCTCACAAGAGCAGAGCAGAGGGGCAGAATCACCTCTCTCGACCTGCTGGCCACACTTCTTTTGCTGCAACCCGCATGTTTTTTTTTAAACTGTGAAGTCAGATTCCCTCAGTTGGTGGACAGTGGTGGAAACTTCTCATCTCTATGTTATGAGGCCATATTTCACCAAACAAGTATTGCTGTGAAATGCAATGAATTGCTTGTAGATGAAGGGATAGTACCGGGTGAAGGATTTCAGAGCTCTTGCTGATGCCCACAGCACCTCTTGTGGTGTTGTCTCCTTCTTACTTGTTTCTGTCTGCTTTTTCAGCAGGTGTTTCCTGCTCCCTTCAAGCAAGGGAAATTGAAGCCTGTCTCTGCCATTTCAAGTTCCACTCATGGCCTTTTTTTTGGATGCTGTGCAGGTGCTTGTGGCAGGGTAGGGCACAATGCAGCTTGCTACCTGGTGGCAGTCTGAACAACTGAAGGACTATGGAGATCTCCAGGCTGTGTCTTTCTATTCCGCTACTTGGTGGTAGAAGTAGATAGAACAAAAAACATCGACTTCCTCAAGTGACAGTCTTGAAGCATGTTTATATGTGACCTTACTTGACTTGCTTTTTATTGTCTTAATCATGAATGATTCAATATGTATCCTTTCTTGCTCAGTTGAGCTCTGTGTGGTTTTTGAGACATTAACTATAAGCCATGTCTTATAAGCTCACAGATCAGGATGTGCACTAGAAAACTGATTTTGAATATTCTGCCTCTCCGATTTATCGTATATGTTACTGTCTGCAGTATTTTGTGCAAAGTGATCACCTAAATTCACTTAGAAAGGGTAAGTATCAAGTTTACAGTACTTTATGAGCTTAGCTGGGAAGTTTGTAAAGAAAGTTGATAGCAAGGTGAGATGGAGAATGTACATGATTATTTGGCAGAATCTGGTTGTACTGCTTGCGTTCAACTCGTACATGCGTTGCTCAAATTAAATCTTCTAAACTTGAGCAATTGTCTGAGTGAAGAAGTTTTCTGTTTAGTATCCTTCTCACTGGAAAACTTTTCCCTCCTCTCTTCCCCAAGACTTTAGGGTCTGGTTTCCAAACACCATTTCTTTAGGGCTGAAGAGAAACTTTATATTCAGGGCTTGTAGAACTGGAGTAAGTACTTCCAGACAACAATCTGTGATTAAAACAAACTATATTCTTCTTTATGAAAGAAGAGTTAATTTTCTGTGAAATACTAAGATTAGCTTTTTTGCTTGCTTTATTCAGAATCGTGATATGTCTCATACAGTGTAATAATGTTTTTTGTCTCACTAATTTGAGAAGTGCTTGTTTAGATATTATGGGTGTGTGCGTGTGTTCTTGGTAAGCACTTAATAAACTAGATTGATCTTTTTGGCAAAGGCTACATTGTGTAGAACAAATTAAACCTGAAATAACAGTTGTTTCAGATTATTTTGCTGAAAGTGTAATTGCATATATTCTTTTTCCTACTGGCTGCTGAAATGAGTTTCCCAATAGTGTTTTATTATTCTGTTTTATTTCAACAATACATATATAGTAGTTTTGTTTCCATTCCACTGACAGACCTACAGCCTCCAGTGGCAATTCTTTACCAGCAATTTTTTATAATTGTAGTAACTATAGAACTTTGTGAAATATAGTGGAAATACTTTCCTGAAGTTTATATATTATAAATAAATTTCCAATTCTTTTTTTTCCCCCCTCCGTCAAAAAAGAATGCAAATAGAGATTTTTAAGCAACAAATTGATTTTGAACTGCCTATGTATTAGACCTTTTTTGAGTATTTCATTGTCTGGAGCGTATATGACTCTTGCTTCTCTTTTAGTTCCCATCTGTGGTAAGAATTCGGACATAGGTTAGAATACTTAAACACATTTCCATATTTTACTGTGTGATTATGTCCTATGGTAGCTGTGTGTAGTAAGGGTAAATTGAATTCAACTCCTGTGCTGCCATCCTCAAAGGCCTTTAGGTGTCTAATGGTCTGTCACATGCTCCCCTTTGTGTACAGCTGGTAGCTGTGGGGCTGTGGTTGTACCCCAAGAACCAGCTTTGCTGAGCCCTCTTCAGAAGCTGGGTTACCTTGTGAGATCTAAGATGTAGCCTTGTGCACAGTCTTACCTTTGAATGTATTTTAGAATGCTTTGTAGGTGCTTATGAAGTTAAAGGTCAGGGTTTTAGGCATATTTAGGGAATTAAGTACCACTTAACCGTTGACTTTGGTCAAAAATCTTTTATTGGCTGGATCTGGGACCTAAGCTGTTGCTTATGTGTTAAATCCCTGCAATAATGCTGAAGGACTATTTTAACTGATGTAAGTATTCACTCCTTTTCCTGGATTGAGTCCTGGCACAGAGATTTTACTATTGTCTCTTTATATGCATAACAAAACAAACAACTTATTAACATTGTAGTTAATATTTAATCTTCCTCTCTTTAAAAAATATGCCATATAACTGGCTATGAGAAGAGCTCAAAACTGCTAAAATAGTGTTTTCTGTAGGTGTCTCCCAAAGGATGCAAACAATACAAGCTTGCATTAGATAAGTAAAAATAAAATTCCAGCCAGAGCTTTCTCTGCCTGCCTCTCCCTCATCTTTTCTGGTTCCATGCTGGCATGTTTTTATGCAAAACCAAACATCTTTTGTGTTTAGGGAAAGGAGTAATAGAAGTGTCGGTGTTTGTTAACATATTTGACAAACTATGGCAGCAAAAGCTATCCTTTTTATATTTTGGCATGAACAATCGCCCTTTTATTGGGCCATTAATGCTATTTCAGAGCATCATGCTGTATCCACAGGCAGTAATTTAGCAGCTGTTTATCAGGAGCTTTCATAAAGCTTTGAATAGTATTATAACATTCAGTAACCCTAACAACAGCGTTTCAGAATCTGTGCCTGGTTAAATGGGATATCCGTGAATGTAGTTGTTCAGGGATGCGTGACCCACATAACCTATAAATTTGATTGGAAGTTACAGTGCTGGCATAGGCTGATGGATAGCAGATTAGAGCCCTGATTAACCATGTGATTCACAGACTGGGAATATATTGTCCTAAGAAAGATTCATCAGATGCAATCAGAATTTCAAGTGGTCAGATGAAATTCAAATGTGCTATGTGCTGCTTCCTCTACCACCCCCCCCCCACTTCCTTGTACTCTTTCTTCTTAGGTTGCCCTCTGTAATTCATTTATTTATTTATTTTATTTCCAGGGCTGAAAAATACTTCTTTGATGAATCTGTTCCTCACCCTAAAGCTGTCTGTCTGTTATTCATCAGAAAGCAGGTCGCAGTTCAGTGAGCAGAAGAAAAGATTTTAATAGAAGCTGTGCCAAGGGCTGTAATGCATCATTTTAGGGCCCTAATTACATTACAATGACAAATATCAATGGTGACAACAGCAATAACCTACATCCTTTAATGGCTATGCTGGAAAAGGAGTTTGGGCACTGCGCCATCAGATTAGACTTGGTTTCAAAACATAGGCCATTAGAAGTGTGTGTGTCCACAGTATTATTGGCTGATAACTGAAGCCCAGTGGAAAGGCCTGTAAATAAATGATGCCTCTCTAAAGCCTGGTCCCATGGGACAAAAGAGGCAAAATTGGATGACCTCGGAAACAGCCGTGTTTCTGAGGCAACTTTGGCTTTCCACGTGAGGAATTTGCTGCCTGATTTTATGAAATCATACTTTTTCATTCTCCTGCCAATGAAGTTGATAATGAAAACCCCATTGGCCTGATGTCTAAGAGAAAAGAGAAGATCCTAAACTGTTTTTTAAATGTAGGGTTTTAAAAATCTGTGTGCGTATAGCAATGTGAAGTGAACTTGTATTTTATTTTGTGTCTGACTTTTTAGCTTATGCAGAGAAGAAATTGTTTCCAGGCTCCCTCCAATGGCAGTAGTAATAGGTCTGCCAAGATTCTAACGTATGTCATCATCATTCATAACTAGCTTAGGCTTTCAAGTTATAGGGCATCATTGCAATAAACCCACTCTGGCTAGAATCCAGTGGCTGACTCCTGTTGTGTGTTTTCTGATAAACAATCAAGGTTGTTACTGTGGTGTTATCCTGTACAGTTAGTTGCCAAAACAGTTGCATTGTCAAGGCAAGGGATGCTTTGTATTTACTATGTGAAAATGTCTGGTTTAAGGTTTTTTGGTACAGAATGTGTAATGTGCTTCCTATCTTTGTGCATGTACACAGTGTTTTCCTTCATGCCTTCCTGCTGCCTGTGGTCTCCATGCTGTGCTTTTATGGTCCACTGCTGCTCAGTTGGGCTGTTTTCTTGCTGCCTGACTACTGAGGGTGATAAAACTTGACTGTACGCAGAACTGCACAACTGGGGATGCTCATTGTTAAAGGAAGTTAAGACTGTTTTAATAAGGAAATAGAGTAAACCCCTGCTTCAGCATAGCAAGAACTTCTTGGCTTTGTTGTGACTGGCTTAGTGGACCCCTTGCCTAACTGAGAAATGCTGCTGAAGAACGTCTTGGTATCTCTTGAAGCTGTTAGTGAGCTCTTTTTCTTCTCTGTAGGTGGAGCTGGGTGCTGTCTCCATCAGCTCACTTTGCTGCATACAGGGTGAAGAGACTCTGTGCACTCCAGTGGGATTGATATCAAAAGGCTTATTACAGTTGTGTAACCATTCGTATTCAGTCACCTGTTTTCAGTTACTTACAGCTTTTTGGAAGATGCTTTTTAACTTAATATTTCCCAGGCTCAAAATCTGCCCAAGGTGAATTTTTATATAAATACTGAGCAAATATGTTTCAACCACTTTCGTCCAGAAGAGCAGTAGAAGAACAGCGTTCTTGTTCTCCTCTGGGGGTCGGGGGAGGTAATCAAAAGAAAAACATCCTAGATTAAATAGCTTGAAATAGATGGGGTTGAGTACCTTAATTGAGAAGAAATACCTCAAAGTGAGCTGAATAAAAGTATTTTTGTTGACTAGGCTATACTCTAGCTGAACTAGAATTTATGAGTTTGATGGAGAAGTCAGTGAAGTTTTACAGCCTGTGTTACTTAAGAGGTCAGACAAGACAATTTTAACAGTCCCTTCTGGCCTTAAAATCTGTGAATCTACAAGCTTTTTAAAATTACGGGCTGAACTCCTGCATGACACTTTGAGCCAGTTTTATTCTTCGTGCCTAAGCAGTGCAGTGGGAGTATGGAGCTAATGTAGCTATGGTGGAAGAGTGAACTTCTGCTCAGCACATGCAAGGCAAAGGCTCCCCCTGGGAGCTGGACAAGGAGATGGGTAAGGCTGCAACAGACATTTTAAAGATGAGTAGGAGTTGTTATTTTGCAGTGGAGGAAAGCATCGTATGCCTTTTTTTTTTTTAATGGTAGGTCAGAGGGGCTTCAGCTCAAGTCAGGGTGGACGTATTTTTGAGTTTTCATACAAGCCTTGAAGAGCAGGATGTGTGGTTTTTCCTTTTGCTTTTAAAGCACTTGGGAGGTTCCTTTTAAAAAAAAATAACAGCATGGCTGAGACCCAGAATTTGAAAATTACTAAATTAGTGGTGCTTGAACCACTACAGCACAGGTACTTTGCAGCTGTGCATTGTATTATGGTCTACAGTTCTTTAAATGTTATTCTCAAGTAATGCCGTATGAGATCAAGCAGCCTTTCTAGCTGAAGCTTAGATGCACACTTCTTGTTGCTCCCTGTACTACTCTTGTGTAACAAACAGTTTGCAAATCTCTGTGTCAACTAGTATAGTGAACACTGTCTATTTAAAGGGGTGTTTAAGTTTTACATTGTGGGATATCAGGGGATTACAGGCATGTGTAGACCTTTGAAAGTAGCAGGTAATGTAGCTTTGTGCTGAACAGAACATATTCTCAAGTGTCCTTTAAGGTACCTATGCTGCTGAATAAACAGAGTGTAGTAGATCAGTGTAAAAAATGCATTAAAATGCATAACTTTAATGAGATGAGGACTTACATAAGCAGGAAAGACTAGTGAGAAGATACTGGGACAGTGTAACATAGTAACTTACTGTGTAAATAACCTACAGTACTTTAGGTGGATTTCAGATAAATTAAGAAATTGTGTTGCAAAGTAGCTTGTGTTAACTCAAAAGTATCACAGTATGCACAAGGGGGCAGAGTGAATTTCACATGTACCCTTACCTCTGGTGTGCTATGGCTTCTGGTTACATAGCTGTGTAACTATAATATTCCTTGAACCCGGATTTGGTTTATATGTGGGTCTGACTTCTTTACTGCTAGTTCTGAACCTTGCTGTTCTATTGGTTCTTTTCTAAGTGTTCGTAATTTAAAAGAGAGGATAGCAAGAAGGCTGTCTTATAGGCGCTAAGCTAGACAGCTTAGCTTCCTAGATATTGTTGAATTGGTGTCCAAATACTTTTGTTATTTTGATAATCTGACCTGTCCAGAGGATGACTAGAGATGCAAAAACAACCAAACAAAGGTATCTTCTGTGTTCATGGGTGACATTCAGATCTGAGAATATATATAATGGAACTTCTTTCTTCTTGTCACTTGCAGGCAGAAATTGTCAAGAGGCTGAACGCTATATGTGCACAAGTCATTCCCTTCTTGTCCCAAGAGGTAGGTAGTCATTTATACTGGTGCTGATCTAAATGATTGCCTCATCGTATCTATTACAAAAGTGGGACTTTGTGTTGAGATTGTTTCCTTATGAATCTCTTGGTGCTTGTAGATGACTTTCCACTGTGCTGTTACCACTGTAATTTCATTATCTTCTCCAAGTCCATTATAATACCATTTAAATATATTTATGAAATGGAACATGTTGTAATGTGCTAAGCAAAATTTTAGTCATTTAAATATTTTACTGTCATGTACAATGCAGTTTTTCTCACAATTATGACTTTTGTCTGTCTGAAATGAGAGAACAACTTGCAGAAATGCTAGAAAGGCATGATTTGTGCTACATTCATAGCAGCTGGCATAAAGTGCATCAGAAACTTCTGTTTTGATATACCGGGTAGTGATGTTCAAAACAGTACGTGTACAAATGCAGGTTTTTATTTGGCCTTTTATCTCTCTGCATCCCAGATTACTTATTACCTTAAATCCCTTTATGTTTTCTGTGTATTTGGGGAATATAGGCAGAAGATTGAAACTTACTGTGAGCTAATTTCTCTGAGCACTGATTTTCTGCAAATTATGATTTGCTGGTATTATCTTGAGTGCATTGTAGATACTTTAAGGGGCACTGGGATTTGAGGGAGCTGGTGGGAGCTAGTGAGAAAGCCTTGGAGCCACAGGCACGTGTGAAGTAAAATGAATGCGTGGTTCATGAAAGGGGATCTCAAGTGCATGATAGCTTCCCCTCTCACCCCACTGGAGGAAAGGGGCTGGAGACTGGAGTCTGCTGGCAAAGGCTGGCATGCATCTGTTTAACTCATTGCTCCATTTCAGTAGAATTGGTAGCTGGGAAGTCAAAGCTGGAAGGTGTATTTCTGTGCATTGCACCTGTGAGACATGGTGCCTGAGAATATGCTGCAACTTTCTCCCACCTTTTCACTTGTTCCATAAAGTGCCATTGCTTTTCCAGAGAGCTACTCATGCTGATGCAAACAAGAAGCCGTGTGCTCAATATTACCATTCAGCTAATGTGCTGTGTGTGTGCATGCGTGTGTGGATCTGTGTGTGTTTGAAATGTGAATAACACTACCAAAACCAGAACCTGACAATGTTCATGAGTGCCGTTGTACTCTCTGCTTATAAAGATGGATTTGTGGATAGTAAATGATGCGTAATGAATTAGTTACATTGCTGGGGGACCAGAATTCAAGTCCTGTGTGAATCTAAAATGAGTAGCTGTTGGTTTTGTACTTTGACTGCTACAGAATCTCCATACATCTAGTTACAGGGTTTTATTTGCTGTACAGGAATAGCACAGCCTATAAAACCAAGGTGAAAAGCTGATTTGTACTCATGCTAAAATGAGCACTAAAATGACATGGTTTTGAAACAAAGGCAGGGGTGAATACTTGTCAGGCAAGGCTGTGATCTTGTCAAATAAATGGGATCAGCATTTCCACAACAGAGACAGCTTCTCTAGAGTATGTGATACTGGGTTTAGAAACTGTACCAGTATACTACTGCTGGTACTAGTACTGCTATCTTCAAGTGAAATGCTAAACAACTTTATTATGATACACAAGTAAGTCACACTGCTCTGCTTACTCTGCTTCCACAAACCCAGCCCATGTGCTTCCTTGGAGTAGGTGTTTCTTCCCAGTGCAGACAAAGGGATTACATAGGCTTAGAATAAATTAGAAGAAAGATGTGTTTGATTCACAATGAGTGATAGATTTTGGCCTTTGATTTTGGATATCTTAGCCTCCACCGCCTCTTCATGCTCACATGGAATTGAGGAAAGGATTTAAAAGGAAAAACCGAAAGCTGTAGCTTTTTGAGCTTTGATGTTAGTGGCATCCCAGTCAGGTGAGCATGGACTCTTTTTTTTTTTTTTTTTCTCTGCTCCCAGTGCATCGTTCTTTCCTGTTCCTGAAGCTAAATTGCCCTGGAGTCATCCTCCTGAAAGGTGGTATTTGTACATTTTAAGTCCCTGCCTTTGAGGGAGAAGGCACTGTGAAGGGAGCACATTATACTTCATTCTTTTTTTCCATTGAGGAATGGGAACTTGTGAACTGTGAGCCAAGGACCCTGATCACTGTATAACAATCTCTTGGCTATCAAACTAGGCAATTTTAAAGTAATTCTGAACTTAGCCATAGTAGTCGGTTGTTATTAATACGCTAGGTATAAGAATTATGTAAGTAGACAAGTGAGATGATCCAGATTGTAAATTTTGAAAATTATGTTGTCCCACTTCCGTCGTGGGTACTGCACCATCCAATGAGGACTGAAGCACACAAATATCAGTGTGCTTAATGACTACTGTTTGCTTTGTTAGGCTTTAGATCAGAGTTTTGAGTTAAGCAGTTTAAGGTCTGAAAACAGGCTCTCGTATGGCTTCTGTGCTAGTGAGCCTCTGCTTTTAAAATATGTGGCCCGTAAAGTTTCCTTCACCTGTTTGCATGTCTTGTATACCAAGTCGTACAGCAACTCCTCTGTACATGTTGCATGGTATCAAAGCCCTTTTGGCTACAAAAGGAGATGGAGAGGTCAAAAATTTCAAAACTTCATTATTTCTGCGTATATTGACAAAGACAAAAGAGAGCACTTCCTAAAAGCTGGTATACGCATATGTCTTGCATAGTGGCACGTGTGCTTTTTATATCACCTAGCAAGAGAGGAGGGGGACTAGGCAGCAGAGGGCGATTGAAAGGGAAAGCACAAAAGAATTTTTCATGTGTCTTGACAATGCCACTTTATATTTGGGTTAGGAAAATCTTGATAATTGTTTGACATCTGTTAGTAGAAACACTTACTTAAATCAGTTTGTATCAGCGTATGCTAGTGAGGCAAAAAAGAATTGATCTACTATCACCAGATTTGAGTATTCTGCTAGTCCTGGTTTCTATCTAATTTGTATCTTTAAAAAGTGAGTATCTTAATAGAACTCTCTTTATTTCGTCATCTAGATTAATAGAGAATTGAATTGCCGCTTGCTTTTACTGTTTATCCATTTTGCATACAGTCTAATTGTGGAATAGCGGCTGAAAACTGTGATCCGACTCCATTGTATTGTGCCTGAGGGAAAAATGAACAAAATACAGTGGTTACATGCACTGATGGCAACATTATTGCCTCATAATAGCACCAGGTTAACTTGTCTTATTGCTTGTTAACTTTGTAAGGAATCAATGGCTTGTGATAACTCACTTAGAAGTAAGAAATCTTGTCCAAAATCACTAGAGATCTTGTGAAAAGGATGCAATTATAATACATCACCCTACTGTGTACTAGTGTCTGCTTTGTTTCAGGGGCAATCCAGTAAAGTATTCAGGAAATTCTCCAGGCTTCTGTCAGTTTTACTGTGCTGTACATCACCTAAGTATATGTTGAAAATGAAGTTCCTAAGCTGCCTAAATACACTGTGAAGTGGTACCCTGTTTTTGCAGTGGCTCCAACTTAGGCAGACTGTAAAAAACAGCACCTAGAAATACAAGCTTCCCATTTTTATAGGAAAGAGTGAATTTGTGGTTGAGGCATGAGATAGAACTCAGGGATGGTATGTGTTCAACTTCTACTGCAGTTTCAGGCTTCCTGTGTTGCAACAGTTATTTTCCATCTCCCTGTGATGTTGTCGGATACTAGTGTGCTCAAAGTAGTTCCTATTGCATAAGGTGAAGAGGGTGCCTGCAAGGTTGTAGGTAGATACTTGGGAGGTTATTAGTGCTTAGTTAACTTAGTTTTGATCTGCTGCAGCTGGTATAGATAGTTCAATGTTCATATTATTGAATGATCTAGCCAGTAAGATGCAATTCATTTTGGATCTAAAGCCATAGATCATATCCCTGCTAATTCATGCTTCTTCTCAACTGAATTTACCAGCTGCAGCACAGTGTGACACTTGCACAACCCTGTGGCTTTCAAGCTGGGACTGGTTCCTGTCTACTCAAGATGGTGTGTGTGGCTAGTTGCAACCTGTACTTATCATTGTGACACCCTGTGGGCTATGGAATGTTGAACAACCTTATGTGCTGGATAGTGGTATTTGTTCAGTGTGGCTGGAGATACTCATATATCACGATTACCTTCTTTTGAGTAAATATTGACTGTGTTTGTATTCATTAGGCACACACAAGCTGGCTGATGTACAGCTAACGATGTAGTTGTAGCAACCAGGAGCTCATCAAAACCTGCAAAAGCTCCTTGAGAAGCCAGACAAATGTTCACACTGTTGGTCCCTGTGAACTTCCATGCCATACTGCCAGCATTTTGTAGGCTGGAGGAGGCTGTAATAAACGTTTTTTTGGAAGGTGCACTTTCCCTTCCAACTGCAAGTGAGTAAGCTAGAAGGATTGTTCTTTAATAGGGTTCTTCAGTTCCCCATGCACAATAAGGTTGTCAGATAGAAGTACAATAAAATGCCAAGCACTAGCATGCATACATGCAAAGAGACGTACAAAAAGGAAATGCTGTATGCAGTCTTTTCCTTTCAAAAACTTTAATACTAGTTGATGTTTTTCCTTTCACAAGATAGATAAGGGCCATAATGTGCTTACTTGTCTCTGTACATGTGTTCCCTAGAGGTGCTTCTAAAGTTCAGTAAATTCGGATGAAAAGTGTGAGATCCATTATATAGAAGCAGAGCAGGGGTCCTTTACATGCTGTTCAAAAGGGAGTAGTTGGTGATTTGAGAGGTGAGAGGCTGAGAATACAAAATTATTTTCCTCCGTCTTAGACTTGCCCCAGACTAGAGCTGAAACAGTAAGTACAAGGAAACTGTCAGGTATCTGTAATCTTTCTGCCAGGGAAGTCATCTTATTAGCAGTTTATGCATATATCACTAATAATGTTATGTTTTTTATGAAGTGGTTATTGTCTGAGTTACGGTGCCTCGATGCAGTGACCCTGCCAGTTCTTTTTAGTTTTCTAAGTGTG
This sequence comes from Eurystomus gularis, assembly GCA_013400335.1. Lineage (NCBI taxonomy): Eukaryota > Metazoa > Chordata > Aves > Coraciiformes > Coraciidae > Eurystomus > Eurystomus gularis. The sequence goes on from VZZY01012774.1 coordinate 31,145, forward strand.
TGCTGTACTCCATGGTAAATACATGTTTGCTCTCCAGTTCTCACTAGTGGTTTTGGTACAGTCTTGTCTCATTATGCCATCTCTAGATCAGGCTTTTCAGAATGGCACTGCTCCAGTTCTTAAGTAGGACCTGGTGTGTACTCCTTCTTAACAGATAATGCAACAACGAAATAATATGAATAAAACATAGCAGAGCCCACTGGCTTCTGCAAAGTGAGTTGTTCAGTGAATTTTGCTTTGGATGTTGGCGGTGGTGCTGGAGAGAGGCTGGAATTAGGCGTTTTTAACACCAGCATCCCTTCATGTGTGCCAGGAGGGATTTGGGCTGCTCAGGTGCTGCCAGCACGGCTCTCTTGTTATGGGGAGCTTCAGGGACCTCTAACATGGTATAAGATGTCCAGGAGTTTTCCACCATGCTGGCCTGTGCAGGAGCCAGGGTTAGGTGACAAGAGAGTGTGGTGAGACAATGCAATGGTGAAAAAGCCGTCTCATGGTCTCTGTTATTCCTACCCACCCTGAGACTGAAAGGAGGTGATTTTCCAACACAAGGCAAGTGCAGACACACCGCTCATTACAAAAAGCAAAAAGGGGTGAAGAGAAGAGACAGGGAAGAAGTTAAAAAGGATAAACGATACTAGTCTGCATGACAGGCAGGGCAGGGTATTGAGTTCATTGCTCTGGCCTGTTAAATGCAATGCAAAATACTGTTTTCCCATAACTGAAGAAAATGTGTCTGTCATTTGCTTGTATGCACAGGGGAAGGCTAGCATTAAATGTGTGTGAAAGCTGCAACCCTGCCTCTATATTTGGTTGGGAAAAAAGTAACTCTTTTGTCGTTGTTGCTGTTGTTACTTGATGGTAAATGGCTACATGATCACTTGATGGGCAGGCTAACATGTACTGCTTAGTTTTAACATAATTCAGCTTGTTACCACTGTGCTGGCTGGGGAAGGCATTCAAGCAGTGGTAAGCACTTGGAGCCATCCGCCCTTGGGTACTCGCAGGCCTGCTCCAGCCAGCTGCTGCCCCGCTTAGCAGGCCCCTGGGCTACCTGCCCCTCAGCTTGGTTTTGGTTGCAGGGGATCCCCAGAGTCTGGTTGAGCTCATTCTCTGTCTGTAGAGATCTCTACTTGTTACTGGAGCCACGGTCAGTAATGTGGAGCCCCCTGCCCACCCTCATTTCACAAATGCTGGGGGCAGCTAATGGGCTCTTCAGACCCTGCATGACACACTGCTGCACTATGGGGTGACTCTGTTTTCCTGTGTCCTTATCCACTGGAGTGTGTGGTTTGTGCCTGCAGCTCGAGGTAGCCCCAGGGTCACTTGGGCAGGCCCCCCATGGGGCTTTGAGGAGCTGAGCTGGAGTCTGCTTGGTTGCTGCAATGAGGTGGAAGTGATGGAGAGGTTAATTACAGACCATCTATTTTGGGTCTTTTGCATACTACTCCATTGAAGATTAAATCAATGTTAAAGCAGCCAGCAATAGGAGAGTTTTAATTGTCTCTACGGTACCTAATTTAGGTTCAGTGTTACAAGGCCCATGGGTTTTCTCCTCTCTATGAAGGCTTGATCCCAAACCTATTAGAATCAATGAAAGATGCCTTGTGTGGCTGCTGAGGGAATTTCTGTCTTACAGTGCTTTCCAGCAGAAATCTTAAAGTAAGATTTTGGTACTCTACCCCTCTACCTTCTCTCCCCCTTAGCTGGGAATGAAATAATGTTTTCCCCAGATACTCCTGAGAGCCATTCCTTGTACGTTTGCTGTAAAGGAAATAAAACCATTCAAACTCCTGTGGAGTTGACTTGTTTTTCCAAAACCTGGATGAAAACTGGAGTAATTTCTACCATAACTTTGATGTTTCCAGGCCAGCATTCTGTGGGTCCCTCAGAAATTTTTTCTTCTGCCTATGGCCCTGGGTACAGGATTTAGGCACATGAGTGATGGAATTGAATGTTCATATATACAAATAAAGAGCTGGGTCCCTTTCTTTTGCCTCAGTGCAAAAAGCATTGTCAAGAAAATGCTCGGAAAGCAAAAATTACTCTAAACTTCTTAGTAAATTAATTTATTATTTTAAAAATAATTTTAAGGATTTTTAAAACCCAATTTGGGGCAGGTTTTTTTTTATAACTTGATAAAAAATGCTATGGCTATTTTTTGTGTGGCTGACCTCCACCAGAAAATGGTGGTGTAATTTTTATGATCACCCCATTGCCATATAGAGCCATGTGTCACCGCAATTTCAGCTACATAACTGATGAAAGCTGTACCTGTTCTTAACATATGATGACCTGGAGATGATAACACGTCATCAGGAAATTGACACTTGAGTATTGTAATTTCCTTTTTACTGGTTGTTTATGATGGTGATACACCACTCCTCTTTTTTTTTCCTAAATGCTAAGAACACATTTGCTCATGTTTGTCCTGCTTTTTGTTCTTTACCCTGTCTGCTTATAAGTGACATATTTGGTTTATGTTAGCATTGTAGCTTTACAAAACTCTAAATGAGACTGCTGTGATTCCGTTTGTAGCAGTATGTTATTTACTCTTCTGTCATTTTCTTCGTTTAATTCTTCTTTGCTTCAAAACAAACAAACCTCAAGCCCATTTTCTTCCTTCCAGGAGTGTTTCTAACTTACCTCCTTTGTTATTTGTGTTTATCCATTTTTCGTAGTTGAGGTCAGTATTTCTTAGAGTTACAGGTAGGTTTTTAGGATTGTTCTTCCTCTTCCAGAGGGCTTTTTATCGGAGAGAGTTTATAAGTGAAAATGCTGGTTTTGCTTGTGTGTTGCACCAAGAGCCGGCAAATCTGAGACTGCCAAATCCCCGAGGCAGCAAAGCCCTTCTCTATGGCCTCCTTTCCCAGTGGGGCTCTGGGAAATCTTTCTGATGCTTTTCACCTACTCTTGTGTTGCAGGAGGTCTTGAGGATTTGCATCCCCACCTTCTTTTATGCAGCTTTCTGCTTCTAGTAAGGACACACCTAAGGTGTTGCTGCATAGTCTGTGCCTTGGCTCTGCTCTGCCCATATACACAGCAATGGAGGGGAAACTGGAGGCTTTAAAGAGACCCTCTCAGCCCTTTCCTTAAACTTAGTACCAAAGAACATCTAGGCATTGGTTTCAATACAGATCTGATGTTTTGTCGTTATGGTTTCAGCACCTCGAGAAAGAGGCAAGATCTCGCTCCTGTCCTTATTAAGCGTGTGGCTGTCAATTAAAGATGGCTCACTCCCAGTGCAGATCACACAGCCTGCTTGTAGTTCTCCCCAACCTCCCCTTGCACCAGTGTGTTGTGTACCACCCTGATTCTGCAAGGCTGCCTCTGCAGATGAATTTGCCACCAGTGGAGCTCCAAACAGGCATGGATCTGCTTGCAAGATGAGGACCTTATTTTAGTTGTAGTTGATGCTTTCAAGTAAATATATATCAGTTTTCAGTGTACAGCAATTTTGAATTTAGTGCAGGAATACAGTATCACTCAAACCGAGACAATATAACCACTGAAGTTTGTAAACTGTGTTGTTAATTAGACCATGTGTTTTTGATGGACTTTTTAAAGCTATTAAAATTTACATGGTGGGGATTGAAATAATTAGTTCTCTTTCATGTGTTTGACAGAATTGTGAATAGCATTTTAACTTTCTTTTTTATGGTTGAGCTGCTTTGAAATGTACCTAGAAGTAGAATCTGTATATCCTTAAGTGACGTGGGTGCCATGCACTTACTGAAAATACATACGTTTCTTTTTCAATATGCTTTTTTTTTTTTTTTAATGAAAAAAGTTCTGTAGCTGTAATGAGAGTGGCTTGCACTTTAAGTTGGCATGTAAATTCAAGAGCACACCGTCCTGATGAACAAAAGGAAGACAATTCCCTATTTAGCCAGGTTGTAAAATAGCTCTTTGGGGAGCAAAGGTGTAATTCCTGGTGATAGTAATGGCATTAAAAAATCCTCCCCTTACCTGATAGTCTTGCAGATCAACACAGAATGTGACTGTCTGTTAGATAACAGTTATTTCAAGCCCTGCATGTGTTTGAAAAGCAAAGAAAAAAAGATAAAGGAAGAACATGTGCTTAGTTGTTTAGTAAACAAATAATTTTATTCTATTTCTGATCTTCATTTATAGCACCAGCAACAAGTGGTGCAGGCTGTGGAGCGTGCCAAGCAAGTGACCATGGCAGAACTGAACGCAATCATTGGGGTATGTGGTCTTTCCATTTTAACTCTGATAGTGTTTGTAAAGAGCTTTTCTTTTTCTTTCTCTCTTGTATGAACTCAATTCCATTAGGTGGGCAAAAGTTGTGGGCAGTGGTAAAGTTCAGTAGCTTGACTTCATGAAAGCTGGTTACTACCAAAAACTTTTGCTTGTACTGTGCTGAAAAGACTAACAGGGAAATTAATGTGTGTATTGTATCCATTCTCCAAAGCTGGGTCAGTATCTTGTTTTTTTGTTGTCCTTTTTAAGTAATGTTGCTCCTTTTGCATACCTCGTACCAGTCTGCTTCTGCAGCCACGGTAACAGGGAGACTGTGTAAAGCACACACTGTGCTTTAGGATGGTTTTTCCCATCCCCGTCGTCCACATCTTCTTCTGGAGAGTGGCTCAAGACTGTGAATATTCACCGTGCTTTTAATTTTTATGTAAAAAAATAGCTATTATCTTTTTTTTAATAAAGAAAACAAGCAGCCAAAATCGATGGCAAAGTGGCTTTACCAGTGCGTTCATAGGTGCCCTGCTTCTGGTCATCTGAAAATACGGGAGTGTGGAGCCACTCTTGTAAAAGCTTTACTGCCAGCAGTATTAGCCTGGTACAGCAGGCCTGCAAGGTTTTATGTGTGTGGGCAGCCACGGTGTTTACATTTTACAACTGGAGGGGGAAGGCATAACAATGAAAGCCATGGCTGTTCACACTGCATAAAATAAAGGTGAGAAGTCATAGCTTAATAGCACATTATTCACATGTATAATTATGCAGCTGGTGCAAGCAGTTGTTTAAGTTATTCTAATGAAGACACTACAACTGTACTGCTCCCTCCCAAATGCTTTTTCTTTTGTGTATAGATTATACATAAAAGTCTCTTCCTTTTTTTTATTCAGTGTATCAAACACACTTTGAAATGCTAATTATTCCATTTACTTTCATTAAAATTCAAATTGCTGAGTGAAGATGTGGATAAGGGTCGCCGAATAATCAATCTGAAGTGAAGATATTGCTTCAATTATGCCTCTGTCTTTTAACAAGGAAATCAGAACTCTCTGATCATTGCTGACGGTAGTGTAGAGCAGCAGTCTGATTGTAGCTTGTTTTTAATAGGCTGTTTCTAACTCTATTTTGTATCCCTCTGACCACAAGAAAACACTGGTAGTCAATTAGAAGATATAAATGGAAAAGAGTAACCTTTATTTCCTCTGAAGTGCCCGTTAGAAAGAAGGGGGTGAATTGGAGCAAGTCGTGTAGAATCATGAATAACATTTGTTGTACGTCTTTTACGCTCCAGTGGGGAGAGTGGGAGATGAATAATTTCCCAATTAGTTTTCATTACCTAGCCAAAAATATTGCCTTTTATTAACATTCTTTGAATAAATTAAGTAGCTAAAGGTTGGATTCTTTGTTAAAGAAGTTTTCATATGTGTGCTGCATGTGCGTATGTATCGTGTGTTTGTGTGCATGTACCATTTTGTGTGTGTGTATGTGCACATGCACATGTATGAATACTTCACAGCCTGCTTGTCCACATTTTTGCCAGTCTCCTTTGTATGTATTGCGGATACTGCAAAAAGCAATTTGCTTTCTAGTAAAGAATAAGTTGATTGATGTAAAACATGTGATGATACAGATACTGGCTATTGCACTGCTTGTTTAAGTTTATCCTCTTCCATGATTCACTAAACCACAGAGAATAAATGTGAACAGACTAGACTTTTGTCTAGGAGCCTGGCAGTAACTTTGGTTGGACCTCCCCCACCAGACAGAAATGAATTTTCTGTTTTGTTTGTTGCTGTCTCTTCAAGTAAATTGAAATTATGTTGTCTCAAATTTTCATAATATATGAATTCCGGTTTTGTGCATTAAAATTGGGGAGCTCTCATCTCCTTCACAAGACTGATTTTTACCTTGCTGTTCTATCTTTTTTCACTCTCCTGTTTTATGTTGTCTTAGGAAATGCTGTGTAGCCATCTCTTTAGTTTTAGAGAAACAGGAGGAATATGGACTGAAAATTTTCTGTTCATCCAGTTCATCTAATCCACTCTTTAACAGGTTAATTAAAAAAATGGAATAAAGCGGATAGCAAGTTGTCAAAAAAGCTTAACTTCTAGCTGCATGAATACCTACAATAATGTTATGTCTGTACTTAGAGAAATTTGAAGTCTGAAAATGTAGTATGCAACTGAAAAAGGCTTGTCATACTTTGTGAAGTGAATACCAAAAAAAAAAACCAGACCAAAGAACATAATTATAAATCATACTAATTATTTCTAATTATATTGTCTTATATTATTTTGCTTTTTGACAAGTTTGACAGAATTTGTGTTCTTTTAACCCTGTGATATTTTAAGAGCTTCTGAAGTTTGTTTGCCCTTTACAGATTTTTAAACTACATCTTTTAGTTACCCATTGAGCTGTATATCAGATGAAGACAGAAGCAGTATTTGAGTTTTTAAAACAAAACTGTAGCTTAAGTTTCTCAGTGCATTTGGAGGGCCCTATTCAGTTCACCTTGCTCGTGCTAAACCCCTTTGGTTTGAACAGAGGAATACTGGGTTTGAGTTTAAAGTGGATTTTACCAGAATGGAGGATGGCACAAGAAAAGAATTGAATGTGCACAAATTATGTCTTTGTGTTGCACATGTATATATTTTTGTATAAATGTGCTCTGATTTAATAGAATCTGATGAAGCACCTTTTAACTTTGCAATATTATTTTATCTTCATTGGTAAATGAAACAAATCACTGATCCATGGAGTTTAAATGCAAAATACTGAAGTGAGCCCGGAACCCGGAGACACTGCTTGTTCTCCTGACAATAAACCAGTTGTGTTTAATGGAATGAAACACAGTTATAATGACTTCTTTCACAGGTCATGTTCAGTTTAAAACTGTTGACAGGCTGAAACAAGTTAAATATCATCTATCTTCTGGAGAGATGCAGGGAGAAAAACTAAACCAAAACTAGGTATCATAAGCATGCTGTGGGAGGAGTGTAAATCTGTAGGCATTCAGACTCTGTATCTGGTGTTTGCCATGGACAGTATGGTACAGCATTCTTGCCTGAAGCAATTTGTAATGCACATCCAGAGCGCCTTTCCAGGTTGGGTATATTGGCGTAAGCAGTGTGATATATCCAGTGGATCTTGTAATGTGTCATAGCTGCTGTGTTTTTAAATTAGAATCTGCAAGATCACACGCAAATTGGAGCCTTAAATCAGTAACGTGATCTAATTAGGAATGATGTTTTCATTTCCTGTATTATTAAATTGAGTCATCTAACTCTCTTAGATTTTTATTTTATTTTAAAATCTATTATCCTATATAATTGGAACATGCTGCGTGAATGTGGCTATGTTTTAATAAGGGAAGTGGGGAATTAACTTGTAACTTTCTAAGAATTTTATCAGAGTCTTTTTTTTCTGTTTAAAATAGTCAGTTTTCAACTGCAGCTGAGTAGTAAGGCAGAAGTGGAGGCTACTGCTTGTGTGCTGGTTTATCACATGGAGAGAGAAAAATGTACCAAAAACTTAAGAACAGGTATGTGATGGTGTTCAAAGAAAATGCAGTTTAGCACAAGAAATGCTGAACCTCAATTTTTAGCAGTGACATTTTAATGATAGGAAGTCTGCGAAATTATTTGCCATCAATTGTGAAGGCAATAACAAGCCTTGGTGGTTTTTCACACCCTCTGTGTTAAGTGCTTTCAGAATGACAGCGTAAACTGTGTTGGAGAACTCCAAGGAAGTAAAACTGATTAAAATGTTCATGCTTGAATGGTGCTGATGGAATAGTTCATTTGGACTTTCTCTACCTCCTGCAGCTCAAGCTGAAATATTAAAATTCAGTGGATTTAAATCTCTCTCCCTCAGCTCAGGAAAAAAACATTACATTTTAATAGGTTTTAAACTCATAATTCATTGGTTTGGAGCAGCACTATTAAATCTATTTAAATATTACTTGTATTACTAAGGAAATGATTTAAATGATTTTTTCCTTTACCATTCTATACATCTGAGTGAAAAAAAAAATTACTTTGGTTTAATTTTTAAGCATTTTGTTTTATTATGTCACTTTTATTACGTTCTTTAAAAATAAGCAAATGGCAGTTACTGGAAGAAAGGACACCTTCTGTATTGTCACATATAATCATCAAGCTATAAAGTTCCTTTTTTAAAACACTGCTTGTCACAATTTCTAGTCTGTGTTTGAGGTTGAGGTGCATGTTTGGCCCATCTCAAAAAGTGAAAAATGTGTAATTTGTGGTTGCTTTCAAGTGAATAGTCTATAGCTACAGAGAATAACACCTGTTTAAAAAATAATAGTATGCCATTGCAGGCAATGGAAACCTTTGAAGGTGGTGTGATGCAGGTAAATAAAAACTTGGCATCAGTGCATGCTATGGTTGCTGTGGCACCAGTGGTCCAGGGCTCCTGCTGACAAATTCTGAGGCACCTTTTTTGCCTTGGTGCTTAATGTACAGCAATATGTCTCACTCTTCATGGAGAGTGGATTGTTTCTGCCTCTTGTGTGTGCTTCCACTGTGTCCTGGAAGGGTTTTGCTTGCAGGGGGTTTCAGCTGAACCAATGAAGCTGAGGGGGGGATGTTTTGATTCTAGTTTGTCTGGCAAAGTCATTCTGCCAAGTGCATGCAGGACAGGAGCTTCAGGGAGGATGAGGAAGGGTGGTAGAACAAGCAAGTGTTTTGTGGCACTGGGGCAACAGACACTTGTCTCTCTGGCCCTTCTGTGTTGCTTGCTTAAAGGTGTATTAAGCAGTGGTTGAGGCTTAAATGCTGTAAAACTGGTTGGTCACTGTATGTTGTACATAGGTTGTTAAGTGGGAAAGTAGCAGAGGGGGTTGACTTAATGGGTACTTCCTTTGAGTTGTGTTTGTGTACCCTAAAGAAATGTTAAAATTAACTCCTCCCCATTTAATTACTCTTGTTTCCTGTTTGTATATTGAGGATGTGTGATGATATGACCCTGCAAATTTTTTTATGCCAAAACTGAATTGTAGAAGGAATTGTACATTTATAAGGCTTTTGGGTGAGTACTTTTGGTTTTGAATTATTAATCTGAAGCCTGGCTAGGTTAAAGACACCTTGTTTCTTTGAGGTGTGTTGTAGGGATTTTTCTTCTTGTCCCTTATTCCCAGGTGCCAATTTCAGAACGAGCCTTGCAGGTGAGGCCCAATTTAAATAAATCACTTCTACAAGCAGCGTTATCCTGATTTAAAGAAACTGAAAATGAGGTACAGAATCTTTTTAGGGATTTTTTAATTGAAGTAATTAGAATATAAATAATTCCAGGTTCCATATTTACTAAAAAAAACACTCGAAGGATGGATTTTAAATACTGTTGCTGCACTTTGAATGCATTGCCACTGTTTCCCTCTTTTCCTTCTATTTCAGTAGCTGTGGTAGCTACTGGATTTATATAGGTCTGTCACTATAGGAGCAGTCAGTAATCTTGCAGTGTGAAGTGCAGACCACTTATTACATCTCAGTGCCAATATGCTGATGCCAAAGGCTCTGCTCATTATGCTTAAGTAAGTGCATATGACCTGAGTGTTACGGCTCACAAAGTGTATCTGATCAGGTAGGGGAGATGACTTCTGCATCCATGTTTCTCAAGATTTCTCAAAGCCTGCTACCAAAGTTATGTGACCACTGTATCTTTTTCTTTTTTAAATTATGATTAATCAATGCAGGTATGAGGAGTCCTATGGAGAATTTTAATCATGTTCTACAGCATGCACATATGCAATATTCTATTTATGACTTATTTTTATATGCTTTCATTTCACACACGGTAGAAGGGAGGAAACACTATTGCCAAGGTGATCTGTACTCCAGTGTATGGAAGCTGTCTCCAACCAAATACAGATGTGCCATACTCCATCAGACTCTTGGTCCATTGTGTGCTATGTATTACCTTCAGTGTTGGCCTTATGCCAGTGCTTTGGAAAAGAAGAAAAACTATAAAAAGGATCTGTTTGGTTTTGAAATATTGTGAAAGCAGGGAGTTCCCAAAAATGGTTCACTGCAAAATCAGCAATGTTTATGTACTCAGTGGAGATGCAGCCCATTTAACTATGTACTGTACAGTGTAGCCTAAAGACAGTTATTACTGTGTCCTGTTTTTATACCACAGAGTTCTGGTATCACCCCTAAAAAGGCTTTTATATTTGTCATCTAGACTTCTTGCCAACCACACTTTGTAGGCAGTTGCCTACAGCTATGAACGAGGACCAGGACTATATACGTTGGATCAGTTAAGTGTTTGCTTTTCTTCAGGTGCATGTGTAGTTCTTTTGGTGTCTTCTATCTTAAATAAGCTGAAGTGAGGGCTTTAGTGCTTAACTGGGATGGACACTAAAATACTGCATAAGGAAAGTATTTCCAGTTGTTAAGCTCATGAAGAAGGAATTTAAGAGGTCTAATATCTTTAAGTTGTCTCATATTTCAGAATGTTTGATTTGTGTTAATGAGACAATTTCTTTCTTATTGTTTTGTGAACTTTTCACAGGTAATTCCTTAGTATATGAATGAGTCACAAGCATCACTGAACTTACTCCAGTAATGTTTCTGAAACAAGGGAGTATTACTTTCCCTGTTCTACGAAGAGAACAAGTGGTCCTTCCACAGTCTTGGAGCTGTGACTTAAGTTCAGATGATCTGATCCTTTTCAAGACCTTCATTTATTAAAGCTACTGTAACTGGGAAACCATGCTAATCCAAAAGAAATCACCTTAAGTTTCAGTTATTTGACTAATGGACACTAAAACAAAGAGTCAGAGTACTACATCTCTCAGTGAAATCTTGGAGAGAGATCATTGTATCCACATGTCCTAACACCTAATGTTGAGCTGTAGGAAGAGGCTTCTCACCACTGAGATGAACAGGCATTACAGTGCTCTGCACATGACAGAAAAAGAGCTACACCAGAAATGACAATCTTTAAAGACCCAGACTGAGTTGGAAAGAACAGATCAATTCAAGCAACCCACAGTTTTATCCCAAGCAAAGACAATTTGCAGAAATCCAACACATTGTGTGTTTGTGTGTTGTAAGCTTGACAAAATATAGTGTTAGCATTTAGAGAATTATGGAGCCTGTGTTTCTCAGTAGTTGCTATCCAGAAATATGACTTGCTAAAGATTGACTTTAAAAGATGCATTAAAGAAATGCATATGTGAGATGAATAACATGTATCTCCTTTATGATAAGTCTACATGCCTCAGACTATATATTGTGAGGAAGCTTAAAAGTGAACTGTAGTTGCCACATTAAAAGCTCTGGTGATAGAGTTGCTTATAGATTTAGCAGCTCAGCTGTCTCTGTGACCAGGAGCATTACTTAACTTTTCTTCTAGCTATTATTGTTTGATTTGTTATACATCTCAGAGGATACTTTTTACCCTTTTCAGTCATGATTATGTAGGCCAGGGTCTCAGAAACTTTTTCACAAGAGGAGTGTAGAAGATAGTTATTTAGGACTCTGCTAGGAAAACACAGGCATCACCCTCATTTCCTGGTTTTAAAGAAAAGGACTGAAATTCACAAGGTCACAACAGGGACACAGTTTTCCTACTGTTAGTCCAGAGGAGAGAACATCTTTTCCTGGTGTCTGTGGGTAGGCCGTAAGTGGAGCACTTTGTAACTCGGGTACTTGCACCCACCTATCCAGAGCAGATTTTTGCCATATATTCAGTTGTAATAGAAGACGCCCGTTTGCTGCCATCATCAGTCTTTTCTCTGCATTAATCTTTGTGAAAAGGTTTTGAAGTGGAGGTTTGGTATGTTTGGCACATTTCACTCACTTTTTATGGTAAGACCTTGAGCTTACTTGCATTTGGTGCTTTCTACCTTCTCTTGCATGAGATGTGGATTTTCTTTTCCTTAGCTAGCAATTGATGAGGGAGAAGGAAGAAGAGAGCTTAATTGGCATAATTTATGTAAGGATTTCTGCCCTTTATTAAATGATAATAGGAAGTGATTCTAAAGAGCCTAATTCTTCTTCCCTTCACCCCCAATGTGAAGTTGAGATGGAGAAGAGTCCTGCAAGCAGAAGAAGGAACTACTAAACTCCACAGTTCTGGGGGAAGGTGCATTTGGCCTCTTGCAGGGGAACTAGTTTTTCCCTTTATTAAAATACTGGCCTTTTTTTGCCATAACTCTTTTACTTGCTAGTGGGTTTTATTATTTATTTTTTGTTACTTTTGACCTCTGTCTATGCCATTTCACTCAGTGAAAACCAGTCATAAAGGGGAGAAGGGAGGACAAATGGTGAAATGTATTCTGACAGGTGTTCCTATATACATGATTAAGAATGGAAATGTGCTCTGCATATATTGCCTTTCATCCCACAATATGATTCGGGGGATGACTTTTTTTTCCTAGATCAGATCTTTGAGGCAATTTGTAGAGATATGATTCTGATAGTTTCTTTGTTATTTATGTAGGAGTTCTAAATGCTCTCCTTCTGATTAATGACAGCTATTGATTTTTTTTTTTTCCTTGCTCCCATAATTTAATCAGTGGTGCTTGCTTTCTTCTTGTAGAATCAGCATCCTCAAAGGCAGAAATTAGTAATTCTGAAAGTAAGAAGCTTGGTATTTGCCTTTTTTTAAAGTTATTTTTAATCATTATTATTTACCTCCTCCTTATTTTCTCTCTTTTAAAATTATATTTTCATTCTTTTTCCTAGATTTTGTCTAACCTATGCATTCATTCCCCTTTGTGAATAGAAACAAAGTCTGTATTTTCTGGTAGATTAGCTGTGTCTGCATGTTTAGAGTTCCCACCAATCTCTGATACTCTTCTTTCACACTGGGCACATTCCTTTGCAAAATGATCACTCTCCCTTAAAAGAACAAGGGTAGCAGATTACTCTACTGTACATCTCTACCAAAATCTCTTTATGGCAAACCAGTCATATGGTATATATGCATATAGCTTCAGGACCATTCCACTGGAGGAACTGCTGCATGACTCTCTTTGTAGGCTGCTTTGCTGTGTTGAATCTTAACATCAGAAAAAGCTTTTTTGTGATGGTATGCTAGCAGAGGGAGAACTGTGCAAAGGAAGTTAGGGGTGCGAAAAGGCATGATAGATAAAAATCTGTATCATCCTAAGCACGCTCATAGCTGTGTGTGCTAAAGGACTTCCTTTTCTTGCTGATATTTAAGCTATTGACATTGATACTATGTACTCTCAAGTCATTGTTTTTATGTCTTTATTTCCTCTTCATCTTGGTTACTGTTTTATCTCTATGCTATTTTACTAATGATTCATTCTGAGCAATCAACCACTTCATCTAACAAATTTCAAACAAGCAATGAAGCTATTTTATCCAGATTTTTTGAGCTCTCCTCCCAGCAGTATTGCAGGTATGGGTAGTGTACGCATGTGTGTAGATATAAATTGTATTTTTGAGACATAAGTTTGTTAATGTTAGTATTGTCTTCAGGTTAGAAGAGTAGGCTCAGATTGTTTGGAAAATGGTCTGTAAGAGGAAAGGTGGTAGACTACTGCAATATATAGCTGCTTGTAAAGTATCCAGTAAAAACTTGAACCCTTTCCAGGAAAATAGGCTTTGAATGTGCTGACTATAACAAGAGAGCATTAGAAGCTAATTTGTTAGTAGGTTTATTATCACTTTTTACTTTGAATTTGATCTCTTAAGATGTGTTGGGAAAAGATAAGCATCGATATTTAGAATTGCAGCTGTAAAAAAATAGTGATATTTGGATAAGAACCTTTTGCAAAAAAGCCTTTTTACCGGTTTGCTTAGATGTGTCTTTGGAGTTATTGTACTCCTCACTGTAGATTGCCTAAAAGAATATACAGAAAATGGAAGAACCTAAACAGATTGGTAGTAACCAGATGTTATCTCCATTTGGCATGTGTTAATATGTCTTTAAAGTTTTACTTCAGTTTTTACTACTGAGCTGATTTGAATGATCATCTTCCTAAACTTCTTACCAAAAAAAATTTTTGGCTTCTTTCTGATTGCCAGGTTTACCCCTGATCTTGTATTTTTGTGTGTTGGATGTTAAACATTGCAATTTATTTTGAAGTTCTGTAGAACGTTATTTCTTGGTAGTTAACTGTTGCTGGTTCTACTTTTAAATAGTTCTGGAAAATATACAGCATAATAAAACCTGGTGTACTGCCTTTGCAAGTTTTCATCTATTATGCGTTGATGCTGAAAATGTATGCTTGACTTTACACATGCTGTAGTCAACTGTGATGGGATTGTCTAAAGTTAACTAACTGCATGCTAAGAGTTCATAAATAACATCACTAAGGGTAACAAATTAAAGAGAATGATGGAGGAGTGGAAAGTGAAGGCATTACAGCAACGTCAGAAAAATATGGTTGCTCAGTTGGCTCATTGTCAGGCTTTTCTTGCAAGTTTTTAAATTGTGTCAGGTTTTATGATCTTAATTCATGGTATAGGCAGAAACAAATGTAAACTTTCTTACACAGTGGAATATGTCTGTGTGGGAAGAATATCTGCCAGTTGTCTTACTCCTCTTTATCTTCAGCATTTTGATGACTAGAGGAGACCATCTTTTTTACCACTTTATAGCGGTAACCTGATGCCCAATAGTTTAAAGAATTGCCCATATTTTTATGACTTTCCCTCTAACCAAGCAGCTGTGTACAGGCCACCTGGGAAGCTGATGCTCAGCAATGACACCCATGGGCAGTGAAAAAGCAAAACCAAGCTGTGAATGTTGTGAACGTTTGAATATGGTGATAGATTTCAAAGTCTGGAAATGGCAGTTAGAGATGCACTGTCACTTTCCCTTTACCTTCTTGAGTATGCCTATTAGAAAACCGCATTTAGTTATGTGATCATACACTTTTTTCTTTTTGCTATTTCATATTCTGAGAGCAAAAGCCTGCCCAGTGTTTCACTTGAATTCTTGTCATTTCTGTTTTCAGACTAGTGCCTCACTTTTACTGTACAACATTGCTTATCATGTTGGAGGAGCTGTACCAATGCAATCCTGGTCCACAGTCCTGTTCCTGTTGTTGAACTTGTAGTCCAATGTCAGTCTAACAGTACATACAACATTATCCATGTCTGCGTGGCATAGACATGGGTCTATCCTGTAATTTTGTGTGTTAGCTTATATTTATTGTAATGGTCTGTTGTTCATACCAAAGTGTTTTCTTTGTACCATTACAATGTAACTAACCTGCACCAAATTTCTTCTGTATCAGTGGATGACACTTCTGTAACTCTAGGGGCCATGTTCTTCCCAGATTTCACATTCCTATTGTTTTCCATGGAAAACTTTGTCTCTTCGGTAAAGTTCTCAACAGCAAGAAGGTTGTGGATTTAGGTTTTTTTTCATACTCTCTCCAGTTATTTTTGGAGCTCTCTACAATTCAACTTGCAGTGAAAATGTGTTAATTCTTGGCCAAGAGGGACTGGGCCAGACATGCTGTTCTGGGTGATCTCAAGCCATTAGTCACTGAGATGTCATTACCCATACTCCTCTTATTGCCTATATTATGTCCGGGGGGCATTAACAGTATTTGGTACATCCAAGGTGCAGTCTGTGCTGCTGCCTTGCTGAGCTATGTAGAGAGTTTCTCAACAAACAGCAGTAAAAAATGAGATTGCCTTAGTAGTGCAGTTTTCTTCAACCTCTTCAGAAACCATCCTGTATCCATAGAGGAGGTCATATAATCCAGACTGGGTGGGTCAGTAGGCAGATCTGTACAGATTGTACGGTACTGTGCAATGAGTCCCCTACCTGGTACACTTTGGTCGACAGCTGAATAGTTAATAAGGGGAAAGCTCTGTCACTGTCGATGTTCTCAGGCTTTTCTCAAAGCCTTCAAGCCAGTGGCAGATTCATGCAGACATCTTCTTGCAGTGGCCCATAGCACATTCCTGAACAGGAATGGGACATTCCATGTTTAAAATGAGACTCCAGAATACAGATTATTTTCTCCATTGCTTTTCTGTCTTGCTCCCTTCCTCACTCTCCAAATCAGGCATGCCAGATCATTTCCCTTTCTGTAAGGCAGTGCCGTTCAAACCCTGAAGCTAAATAATACACTGTTGGCTCTTGCTTCATTTCATTGTAGTTAATTTAAAATTCTGAGAAATTAAGCATACTTCCATAAGAGCATCAAGCAAGCAAAATGTGTTTGATACTTTCCACAAGAAGGAGCACCTTCTGGAATGACATGAGTTCACAGACAGGGAAAGGAGTGAGCCTTCCCTCTTCCACCTAGAAGAATCTCCTTTCTGTTTGTCTTTTTTTTTCTTGCTTCCCCCCCATTTTTGTTTTTTGGTTTTGGTTGTTTGGTTTGGTTTTGTTTTTTTTTTTTCTCATCTTCCTTTTGGATTGTTTCCCTCCTTTCCCTGGCACTGATTTGGGTTGGATGACATATGCGTGCCACTGCCAGTCCAATTCCACCACCTGGGTTGTATTTCCAAGAGGAAGAGAAGGATCTGTACTTCCACAGGGGGGTGTTAAGGGAGGTGTGCGTGCAGCGTGCTGCATGAGTTACCTAGCATGCTGCCTGTGACTTGCAGTCTTTTACTTTCAACTCACCTCATGTAAAGATTTCATGCTAGGGAGGGGAGGGAAAAATCAATTGACCATCATATTGTCTTGTGATTGATTAAAGAGCTGCATTGCAAGGTGGGAAGTAAATTTAGGTTCAAATGAAAAGCAAACAAAAGTAGTACATGAATCTTTGCAATTAAGAATTTAAAATTGAATGTTTTTATGCAAAGTGAGTTAAGTTTTTATTTCTTCTTCTAATGCCTGGTATACAGACATGTAGGGAGGAGACAGCAATCCTAGAGTACTTCTGATTCAATGTACCCTGAGTTCTGAGCAGTGACTGCTTGAAAACAAAAAGAAAATTTCAAAGCTAATCTAGTTACTGTATGAACAGAAATTAGCTAGACAGCTAGTGGGCAGGCCTTAGACCTGAACAGATCTCTCTTGGGATACATTTAACATAACTTTTTCACCTCTTTGTTTCATTTTTTTTTCCCCCTGCCTTCCCATTGAGTAGCAACAAACAATCTTGCCACCCCACAATAGTTAGTATAGCACAGAGCCTGATGCAGCCCTGGTTGAGGTCAAGCACTCCAATTCGAACCTCTCAAGGGCTTTCTCTATGTGTTGCCAGTGTACTGGTAAAAATGACTTTAAACTCTTGTCAGCGCAGTTACTGGTGCATGCATCACAGTCCCACTCAAATAAACCTGTCACAACACAGAGTCAGCAGCTAGAGAAGAGTACAAGGGCAGGCCTCTAGCTTTTCATTCGAGCATCACTAAACGTGCACAGAGTGCCCAATTATTTCAGCATTATTGAGCAAGCCTACAGGAGGACCCAAGCCTTGCTACATTAGATTTTCTTTAGTAATTTGCTCAAGTACCGCTGAGGACACTTAAAGGGCTTAAAACGGTGGCTGCAACCAGTTTCCTTTTCTGGATTGTTAATTCAGGTTTTCTCTTTCAAATTAACTCTCACTGCATGCTGTGCAGTAGCGCTGGGAGAACTGTTTAACACTAATTTTCTCAATTTTCAGGTTTTTTTTTGCATTATATAACTGCTTTTATAGTTATGTATGTTTTGATTAGACATGTGTGGTGTGTTTCTGCTAGAAAGAGTAAAATGTAATACCTTTGTCAGAGAAAAAAAATTCACCAAAACGAAAATTCCTTTCCTTTTTTTTGTTTTTTGTTACTCTCATTCAGCCTGAAGGTTACCAGTTGTGTTGTGTCCAAACATACAGACATTTTTAAAATGCCAGGTTGTTTGTGAGAGTTGATACCTGGATCGATCAGATGCATTAGTTGATCTGATCAATCACATTTGATGTACAGGATCAATCAGACAACCCTCAGATCCCCGAACAAATTCAATATCTGTGTTTCGTTTTTCACAGCAGCAACAACTCCAGGCCCAGCATTTGTCACATGGACATGGTCTTCCTGTGCCACTCACGCCGCACCCCTCAGGTTTGCAGCCTCCAGCCATCCCACCCATTGGCAGCAGTGCTGGTCTCCTGGCACTGTCCAGTGCACTGGGGGGGCAGTCCCATCTCCCAATAAAAGATGAGAAAAAGCACCATGATAACGATCACCAAAGAGGTAGGTGCTACCAGATGAGTGTGTGGCTTCATTTGTTCATTTGTTTATTTTATTTCTTTTTTTTTTTTAAACTCTTCCCTTAAAAAAAAGAGGGGGGGAGGGAGGGGGAGGCGGATTTTCACAAAAATTCCTGGCTAATTGCTTCAGAATTTTTTACCTAGCAGTAGCCAGAAATTGTGTTCAAATGCTAGAAATCCAGTTTTATAAATCTGGCTGTATAGTATTAATAATTAACTGTACAGAAAAGTTAACATCTGTGCAATTTATTATTTAGCAGACATCAGGATTCTTTCTTCTGAGTATGATAAATGTATAATTTTCTGTA
>VZZY01012774.1:49863-86697 GCA_013400335.1 Eurystomus gularis
TCTCTTTCTCTCTGCCCCCACCTCCCCATCTCCTGCCTTTGCTTCCTCCCCTCCTTGCACATGGGGCTGCTCTGCATGCAGACAGAGACTCCATCAAGGTAGGACTCCATTTCATAGCTGTAAGGGGTGGCTTGAAAGAGCTGCATGCTGTGTTTTTCTGAAGCATGGCCCAGAGTGGTGGAAAAAATCACAAAGTGAAACCAAGTTGTGGTGCTCATGTTGATCAGCAGAGCCCTGTGTTGACTGTGTATCACACTTAGCAGCTGATAGTGGGTCAGCTAGGATTGCAGGCAGTGTATCATCCAGTGGGTTTGGTGGAACAGTATTACAGCTGTTTCTGGATATAAGGAAGGGGCTGCCTGGTGATTCTGCCCAAGCTTATGAGACAGAAAGAATTAGCCAGTAGTTTTAAGTCATTTTGAGGAGTAAACTGTGATATATCCTGATAACATATTTATGGAAGGAGAGCTTTGTCATTCACCAGGTAGAGGTGGGGTGCTGCCCACTGTCCTTGCAGAAGCAGCCAGATAAGAGAAAGCTGCCATTCCTTACCCCAGTGAAGGTGGTTTTTGGGCTGAGGATCCTGGCTTCCTTTTCCAAAAGTTAATTTTCAGGCTGTGAATGACTCTTCAGCGTATGTGTGTGCACCATCCTGTGCATTGTAGTGTTTATAAGTAGATGTAATACCTTGTGGCTTGTGTAAGTTTGAGCGTTTGGAGATGCATACCACTACAGTTCAGTGTATATGTTTGGATGCTTGTCCAACACTGGATAGCCACTGGAGTCTTTCAGAGGCTCCTAGGCTTTTAATGCTGCAAGTGAGGAGGTGCATCTTGGCCCTGCCTTCTCCTGGATTGGTCTACTCTCCTCTCTGCCACTGATTTCCCAACTCACAGCAGATCCAGTTGTTGCCAGATAGGCATTACCTGCCCAGTAGCTCTGTGTAGTTACAGAGTAGAGCCTGAGTGGCTTACACAATTTTCAAGAGTGTAGGATTAACCTTTTCAGGTGATGGTGAGCATGAAATGAAAGACACACTTCTCTTACAAAGGGCAAGACCTATGCCCACTTCATTGAGCACTTACAACCAATTTGTCAAGTTTTTAGTGGTCCTTTTTTAAGGAAGGTGTAATTTAATTCTTGCTGTTGGCCAAATTCACAGCAAGAGTCTTAGGTGCATTAGACAAGATTATCAGGAGCTTGCAAGGCTGATGTTAGTGTCTAGTGTCCCTAGACAGTGTTGAGAGGAGCGCGATGCTGGGCATAGACTTTGCTCCCACCAGAGACCTGTCTGGCTGGTGCTGACATGCAAGGGACTATGCCTTTGCTTCTCTGGCAGCTCCAGGTGGGGACAAGACCCACAGTCTTCCCCAGTGCACCCATTCAGCCACTGGCAACTCTGCCACGTCCCAGCCGAATGCAACTGAGCTGGTGGTTGTCAGTTTTCCTGTTACCCACATGGCTCTGCATAGCAACCAGGAGCTGACAGGAACTGTCAGTTTTTACTGCGAGCAGCAAAGGCACTGAAGCTGTCTATCTGCCGACACAGGACAACAGCGCGTCAAATTTCCCTTCAGCTTCTTTGTCACGAGGGCTAGAAACTGGGATTATTGCTTTATGTGGTGAGGCTGGGTGCAGATTAATAATGTTTTCTCCGGAACACCTCTTGTTCACCGTGAACAGATAGATTTAGTCCATTTCCTTTTTTCTTGCAGGGAAACAAACAAGTACAAGTAGGGCAGGCACCTCAATGCGGGAATAAAACCTACCTGGTTTCTTTAGTGAGTTTGCATACCTATACAGTTGGAACCACGAGTGCTTCACTCAAGAAGATGAATGAGGAGAACTACTAGTATATGCCAATTGCTGTTTTTAAATTAAATATGCTAGCTGTGTTTCTGAAATGTCTGCGGGATGTTGCGGTATTTATGCTGGCATGGGTGTTATGGGGAGTGTTTCTACCAAAAAGGTTGATTTTGCCTGGAAATGATTCAAAGGCACTGTTATTCATACAGCTTCAAGAGGGAGAGGAGGGCATTGCTACTTTGTGCCAATTTACTTTGAAATGATAAGTAGATATTTGTCTTGCATGATGTTCAGGTTGTGAGTTGGCTTGTGTGTCAGCACTATGGGGCTCGCTGCCAGCTTTGCAAGGTGAAATAGTTTGCTAATTTCCTTAAATGTTTTCAGTGATGCCCAGAGTAGCAGTTAGTTGCTTGTTCAATCGATCTGTCCTCCCTTAAGTGGCTCCTGGTTAAGAGAGGCTTTTTATGATTGTCTGCTGTGTGGCTTGAGATGGTTTTTGTCAGCCAGAACGTGCTAGTTGCCAGCAGCTGGAGTCTGTGTGCTTGTATGAAATAATTTATTCATGCAGGATAATGCTCCTTAACATTTAACAGGTAATGAACGTGACATAAATTTCCTTCTTGCTTTTAATTTTTCCCTTTCCTCTTCTAATGTGCAAACAGGCAGCTCTGGTACTCTAAATAGTAAGTAATTTTTGGCCATCTGTCAAAAGGAAATTTCAATACAAATTTAAATTAATGGTGCCTGAAATTTTTTATAGCTCCTCTAAAAGCCTCTAATGTGCAGAAAATTCTGAATCTGCTGGTAGTAATTAGTGTAGCATGTAATGAGGATATGGGCAATGTTATACAGCCCCAGTGTAACATTTTGATATGGTAGCAAAATTTTGATTTATACAAGGTTGTGCCTGGGTTTAATTGTGGGAGACACTTTAAAGTGTTTTCTTGCTGATACAGATTATTAAGCAGGACAGATTTTAGAATAGCTCATAAAGTGTAAATTTACGCTTTAGTGTATGATTCAGATAATGAAGGTACCCTACACGTTTCTACAAAGAAAGGAGTTTGCCTGAAGTGTCCCATTTCTTGCCGGCACTTTGGATTTGCGAAAGGCAGTTGTGTTCATGAAACTTCCTGTCTCTAGCTGTGATGGTCCCGACGCTCCTCCTGTTTCAGGCCAGGGAAGAAGCAGCTTGCATCACTCTTCTCAATATGATGTTTTCTGCCTGGTAAGGCAGACCGGGCTCACATCCTTCCCAGCACCTCCCTAGAGCAAGTGGTTCACTGCTGAAACAAAGTAGTCGCCTTCCAGATAACACAAGATTGTCCAGAAGCTATTCCTAAATAATAGACCAGCATCTGCACAGCACGTTGCATGGAGAAGGGTGGCTTTGGGAGCTCTTTGATTTAATGTTGTTGGATTCAGTCCTCCAAATCCTTTGCAAAGTTCCAAGTGTGGGAAAACTCTGGACATGGTGAACTGGGTCATAGGAGCACTCTTTGTGCAGTGGCGAGGCTGCGGAGTGGACAAAGGGAAGGGTGGCAAGCGCCAGGGCTGTGCCCTAAGTGCAGCCCTGGCTTAAGGGCTCTGAGGGAATATAATGTGTTTAGACAGAAAGACAAACAGCTCTGCAGTTAACTGAGCAGCTTTTCACAGGGGACTTGGTATATCCCCTTTCAGAGCAGCAAAATTTATTTTTTTTTTTCTATTCTGCAGTGGGTTCTTGCTTGCTAATTGCACCTTGCAAGGATTTTTCCACCTCTTGCAAGAACTGCTGATGCGTAGACATGCTGTTCTTCCCAGCCCTGGTACCCTTTGGGACAAACATGGCTGAAGTTTCTCTGGTCCTAACAAAGTCCCTTCTGTAAAAGGTACCCTGTGAAGAAGCTAAAGAAATAGTTTGTGTGCAAAAGCACCTCCTGGCAGAAAGTAGTCTAGCTCAAGCAGTTTCTTCCTGTGGCGCTCCTTGCAGCAGCTGGAGTGAAGGACCTCCCAGATCCTGGTTGGGTTGCAGGCCTGCCAGCTGTTGCCAGGATGTCTCTGAGCAGTTTATTCAGGAATCTGAGTCTTCTGAATTGCTGCCTCATGCACATGATTCTACTCATGTAACCTCTTACTGCATCTATTGTTAATACAGATCTGTTTTTCTTTATTTTCACGTGGTGTATTGCCTTTTGTGGTTTTGGGGGGCTTGTTTGTTTGTATTTTCACCGGAATTGTAATTATTTGGAGCAGAGACCATGCCCACGGTAAGACCTGCCAATGCAGTGGAGTCTGTTCATTTTGATGCTGGGGGTTACTGTTTCAGCAGCAACAAGTGTTAGTAATTAAAAACTGTGGTCTTGTGGCAGGAATAAGTAGATTATTTGAGATTCCTGTGGAAAAAGAAGTGTTTTAAATGAAAGGATTTGAAATGATACATCAAATGCAGGTTTGGGGTGAATTTCCGTCCAACATGCTAGTGAGCTAGGAGAAGTCTGTCAGGGCAAATCCGAGTGGGTTTAGCAATGAGATTACTTTTGCTTTAATCTGTGTGAAGGCTAATAATTACACGTGGCAGATGCAGGAGGGAAAGTGGATAGGTGCGATTCCCATGTTCGATTTATATTTGTGGTGGCAAGTGTTCCAGTGCTTCTCAATTTAGCTTCTCGAGCTGTTAGCCACTATTAGGTGTTTAGACCTCTGTTCATTTAGTACGTAAGTAAGAGTAAGCTGCTTACTCCTGCAGCTGTAATTTGATTCTTGAAAAAGAAAGCATGAGTGTAATGCTTTTCTGGAAATAACAAGGTATTTAAAAAACAAAATGCCTAGCATATATTACAAGACTTTTGGATATTAACAAATGTAATTACATTGCCTGGACTTTGTTCTCCTGGTGGTGAAGGAACACCACATAAAGTGCCGTGATGTACTGCTGTGGACTTTGTCTTAATTGTCTGGTTTCTTTCAAATTATACTTCCTCTAGTGGCATGAGTGTCCTGCCAAATGTCTTTGCATTCAGTATGTATTTAATGAGCCAAAGAAACTTAGTTATGTTACATGCCTAAAGAAATGTACAGAATTTATTTCTTGATTATTTTGTTATTTTGCCACTTTAATACCATTCAGCTGAAAAGCACTTCAGGGGCTTGTTAAAATCTAAACGTTTCACACTCATGTCATGGATTCTGCTTGTGCTTCTCTCCATTCACAAACAAGATGTTGCATGTATTTTGCTTTCTGTAATGATGAAGATGGTAGTTTTAAGATAAGCATATTTGAACTAAACTTTGCTCCACAAGAGTTGTGGTTTTGATCTTCATGGGTGTTTTGGGAGTAGAGTTATCAAAATACAATAAGCAACTTTTGTTGGCTTGTGATATAGTAATTTTTTCAGTATTAATTGATACCTGCCTCAGGGTGTGTAAGCTGTGCTGAATGTAACAGGTGCCCTAATTCCAGAAAATGTGTTGTAATTGTTTGTTTGTGGAACAGATGAATAAATATCTGTGGGGCATAGCTGGTCCTCAGGTGGTGAACGTGAATGGATTAGTGATGGGATTGCGTGAGACATGCTTGTTTGTTGCAGTCTTGTCCAGTAACTGTCTACTGAAGCAGAACAAATATTAATTAGCAGGGTCCTGTTTGTTGTCTCGGTCTATCTTACGGAGCTGATTTTTTGGCGCTGGATTTTTTTTCTTAATAACCTTTTCATGGCTAGACTTGTAACATGTCATTCAAGCCCTGTGGTTTTTAACCAGTTTTTAGAACACAAAACTGAATCTCAGATATATCCTGGTGCATTTTTTTCTTCATTTCTCATCCTTCCTCTTCCTTCCGTGAACTGAAATGTACATGTCTATCTTTCATTCAGTGTCACATCACTTGCCTTTTTAATGAGGTCATCTGAGAATTTTAGTTTAATGTATTTGTATGAAAGTAACAGCACGTACTCTGATATCAAAGAACTAGCTGCTTCTGCCATTTTTGATGGCTTCACCTCCTTTACTTGGTAGCTTTTTTTCCATGTCTGCGTATTAACTGTGTGTTGACCCCTTACCTTACACCCTTTTGCCAGTTACCACAGAGTGACTTTTACTCAGTGTGTGCCCACATTTGGACAAACACCTGCTGTGCTTCTCACTATCAAATTTTATTTTGCCACTTTTTTAGGTAACTTAAATGTTTTTAAGGTAACTTAAATGTTCGCTCTCCAGATGCTCTCTTCACCCAGGAGGTGAACGCTTACATGGGCTATAATTTCTAACCTGAGCAGTCCTGCCTAGTTATTTCCATGGCAACAGACTGTGATGTTGATAACACGGGATTATGACTTCACATCGTGGAGCAAGAAGAGAAAGTTTGCTGTGGTGAGGAGGTGGGTGGGAAGGTCTTCTCCAGTGCAAAGGCTTTGACAATGTAATAACTGGGAGAAAAGAAGTAAAGGGAGGGAAAGAATTTGTTTATCATCTCTTTTGAAGTTCTCATCATTGTAAGTGTGCAATTAAAATTATACTTTGGGTGCTGGCATTCATGGCTTACACCAGTTATTTCATGGTGAACTTCTCTGGAATGAAGAACACAGTTGCAGGTTGGGATAAATAGGTGTTAGTCAAAGTAATAGAAGAAAATAAACAATACTTACCAATTTTTATTGAAGTGGGACAGAAACTAGATGGCTGCTTTTTGCCTTATAGATTTCTGTTGGTGCCATGATACTTCTTGTTGTTGTTGTATGCAGCACTTAGCGTTCTGATTTTGAGTAGTCTTGAAACCCCTTAGATCCAGCCTAACTTGAAACATCCCTTATTTTTATGCAAATCAGTGGATTCCTTGTGCATGCTTATTATCTGCTAGAGGAAGGAGAACAGATTACCTTCTGGAATTAGCAACATGAATGACATGCATTGGAAGTTTCTGTCCTCTGGCTAAAGTCACCAAATCGTACTAGTAGATTTATATTTGTATTAATACTGGTATTGCTCTTCTTGTCTCTTCACTGGCACCGGGAAAGAAGCATATTCCTAGTCAAAGTGTTGTCAGTCTCAGGTTGATTTTTGAACAAGCTGAAGGAAATGAGTAGACTGACTGATTCCCAAGTTATTATGCAAGATTATTGAGTGCATCATGAATTACAAAGTTTTAGCTGTGCTTTGAGGGAAGAAGCAATTAGGCCAGCCAGCAGGAATCGGCCATTGAGGAGAATTTGCAGGAAAGTTACGCTGTGTCTCCCGCCTCTCTCTGGTACAGCTCTAATTGAGTCAAATAATTAATTAAATATCTGAAGCTCGATTAGCCTACTCTGCATAGCAATTTGAAAAGTTCTGTGTTTTCTTGAGCAACATTTGGCCTTTTGAAGAACAAAAACTTGGAAATGCTAATGTTTTTCAGCCAACTAAGGAAAGAAAATAAAAATGTCTCCATAGCAACAAAGCTTCTTTCTAGATGGTTTCCTAAGATATGCCTGAACCAGAAGCAGATGTCTGATTTGAGAATCTCGCCATCTTCAATGTAAACAAATAACTTCTAGGCAGGTGTTGGAAATAATATGGAAATCCTATTAAGGGGCCCTGGGTTCCTGTCACTCAGGAAGCCCCTGCCACAAAAGGATTGGTTGTCTGAATAAAGGAGGCAGAGTAAATTCTCGTTAGGCTTTAGCTTTTCCCAGGAAATGATTGTCTCTGCGTGCTCTTTCTCCTGCGAGCCTGAATGCAAACCATTTCTTCTGTTGATCCCCTCTGCCACCCTGGCTTTTTCTCTCTCCTGCTGGATTAGCACTTGATGTTGGTGGCGGCTGCTGCTGGTTGGGGCATTGTGGCATTTGTGATTTTAACCCCCGTCCTTCCATCCCCAGCCCTGCCTCAGCCGGTGAGAAGGGAGCTGGAGGAGATTCCGACACCAGCCAGGAGTGAGGAGAGGAGGGGAAGCGGCCAGTTTATAGATGATGTTGTAGCCCTTGGCACTGCAAGATGGTACATCATCTGGACATGGGATTTTCCTTTTCCTTTTCCACAGAGACCGCAGCTTTGGAGGGGCTGTGGCAAAGGTTTTGGCGTGGCTGGCTTGCCGGTGGCACATCTTGGGATTCAAAGTGAGAGCAAGGTTCTTCTCATACTGTGTCTAGGAAGTTGGTGGGCCTTTTCCTTTTTTCTTTCTTTTTTTCCTGAAGTTACTGAGAAAATATGTTGTGCCTGCTGTCAGTAGTCTGTTAGTCTAGTGCGACTTGTCAAGTGCACTTGCTGGCATCAGTTTTGTCCCCTGACCCTGCTGTGGGGAGTCCTGCACTACTACCCCGCGGAGACCAGGTGTGGTAGTGCTTGTGGCTTGTGGGCAAAAACTTCAATGCTCTACAGGCAGGAGCAGGCACCGAGGATGCATTTTCCGAGGTTTCTAGTCTGGAAGTGGAGACCATGTACATGTGTTACCCTCCCCATCTCCGCTTTCCTCGGCGTGCCAGATGTACATAGTGATGCTCTTAATAACACTCTGAGGGTTAAATGTGGATAAACACAAAACAAGGGTTCTGAAAAGCCTGACGATTGTCATGCAGCATTTCTTGGACTATAGCCCCCGAGATGCACTTCATAAAGCCAATAAAGCGCGCACCGGTGGTCTCCCGTTGCCCTGGCAACGGACCACAGGGCACCCTGTGTGTGAAATGTATGAACATCTGCGAATTAATCTTTTTTAGTTTGTTCTTTCCTTGGCACTGGCGGGGCTGAGCTAGAGGGTCCCCCAAGGATGCCCCCAGTGCCTGGGGAAGGGGGTGAAGCAGAGTCCCCTCTGGCAGCACTGCCCAGGGTGGAGGACTTGGCCTGACAGGCTCTCACTGGGATGCTGTAAGCTTGCCTTTGACTGCATAATGGTGCGAATAAAAAAAAATACTCCCAAGTTGAGGTGTTATTTGGCTTGTTGATCTGCCATGAAAAAAAATAATCTTGAGGGGAAAATTGAAGTAAGCGCTTGTGTCCGCACCAGTTTGCTGAACCTCACTGCTCCCGTACTTTGCTCTTACTAAACAGTAGTGGAAACGGAAGCCAAGGGCTAGCTGGTCTCTCACAAACCTCAAAATGGAGACAAGACTCAGCAGTGCGACGGCTGACCCAGCAAGTGGCCCGACCACTGCTGTGCTGGGAGACGCAGGCCCCGGGGAACAGTGGCTCTGTGACCTCCCCGAGTGATTCACCAGCACCCTTGCCAGGTGCCCGGGGACAGAGCGGGGGTTTCCTCACCAGCCCCAGCACAACAGGGTGCAGATTTCATGTGCAGTTCGCAGCGCAGGCTGCGAGTGCAGGGTTTGCCCAGTCGCTCTCCACCGAGTCTCTGGGAGGACTGTAGGGGGAACACTGTGTATGTCATATCGGCAGCGGATGCTGGATGCAATCAGTGTTTTAATGAAGTATTGGAAGTGAAAGGCCGCTTTAATCTGCTAATTGCATTAAGAGGACAGCAGATTGCTCTGTATCACTTCTTTTTGAGCTGCAAGCTTATCAAAGAGTACTGAGGTGCTTTTAAGTGAGGTATTGCAGCCAGTTGGACGCTACTTGTTTACATACAAATATTAGCAGGCACAGCTGTACCTCTGTTTTTCTGCCTCTTGAGAGGCAGCGAACACAGCTGTGGGAGTTTCCTTAATATGTACTTATGAGCAGAGTGGAGAGGAGGGAGAAGGGAAAAATTTTGACACAGTTTGTTCCTTTTTTTTGTTCACAAGATGAGCAGTCTATCATGGATTCTCCATGCAGTGAAGCTGGCATATTTCAAGCCACTATATGTTTTTGCTATATCAGTCTTGCCAAGTCAAAGTAAATAATAAAACTGATTTTGCTAGTGATGTCCTGCTTTGCAGAGGTGTAGTGTAGGTGTATGGAAGAAGGGCCAGGAGAGGTGTCTCCTGATCACAGCTACCCCAGAAGAATTGTCGGTAGGAGTGTGTGGTATGACTTTAGCACAGACCACACAAAACTTGGCAGCTACAGACAGCAATGTATTTGAGTCCCTTGCTCATTTTAGTAACAAAGTGGCCACACTGTATAGAAATCATTGCTTGCATTGGGTTCAAAAACCAATGCTGACCTAAAGAAGATGAAGTTTTGCCTTGTGATGTTACAACACCAGGCTTTAGGAAATCATTATACCTGGCTGGCAGTAATTTTATAGCTGTGTGTTTAGATTTCCTGTCTCTCCATTATGTTTGCTGAAACCATACCTGTTGTTACTATATTTCTGTCCCATCTATTTCCTTTAAAAATACCAAATGCAATTTATTTTTGCCCTTGAGGAAATTAATGTTTTGCTTTTCCTCCCCTGCTTTGAGAAGTTTCTTGCAAGGACCTGCAGATGCTATTTTGTGATATGCTTTGCTGTCCCATACTGCAAAATAGAAAGGATTTCAATATCCAAATAGTTTTAAAATATTACCTTTAAAATCGGTTACAGTAAACCTTGTGGAGTGGTGAGAGAAACTCTTTTTCTGCCATTCCCTTAAAGTACAGTATCTTTCCAAGTGCCATGTCAGGATGAGTAATTGGCCATTAGAGTAGCAAAGGCACTCTGCTGTCAGCATAGAGGCAACCTGTCCATGGTAAGTTTGGTGCCTTTATAAAAAGCACCCTATGCTCACTGTCTAGGTAGCTTCAAAACTTTTTATCACACTGCAGGTATTTGAAAGCAATTAAGTATTTAGGAAGACCTTCTGTAAGACTTCTGTGCTTCATTAAAGTTTTCTGGTAACTGTATTGCCCCCAGCCATGGCAAAGGCTGGAGGTGCCATTTTTAAATCCTTCCTGCTCCAGGGGATGAGGAAGTGGAGAGGTTTTTGTGTGGTATCGTCTCACTTCCCTGTTCTTTTTATTGTATCTAGCATCAGATTTCGCAGGTCTTTCCCAATTAATCTGTGTAAGTTGCAAACCTTTTGATATCAGATGTTTTCTGTGCTATAGTACCTCTCTGTTGTGCTTTGGTCTCCATGGACCCTAAACAATTTTTCAGATACTGATAATGACTGTAACAGTCCTGCTAATAGTGATAAACAAACTTAGCATTGCAGATAGCAATAACTTGACTTGTAATAGTAAATTTAAATCGAGATTCCCACCAAGTGGAGTAGAGGTGGAATGGGTACTAACAGCTGTAGCCATCACAAAGTGACAGAGCTGCCACTACTTAGTAAGTAGACAAGTGTTTCATAATTGTTTTGGACAGAAAGAGGAAGAAAACTTTAATTGATTGAAGAAAGCTATGTTGACAACACACAACTCCAAAGATTGCTACAGTGCAATCACTGTAAAGCGCTTGTTTTACAAACAAAATATGTTACAGATTCTAATTATGAAAACAAAAATATGTGCTTTAATTTGACATACAGACAGAATTTCTCTTAGTATTTTGCTGAGTCTTAAAACTGCCAGAGATTCTCTCTGGAGTACTAGTTATTCAGCATGCACAACTGCTACTATAGATGTCAAAAATAAAATATTTATAAGCATATTTGATACCGTGGTTCAAGATGTGTATCCATCCAACACTGCACTGTGATGTATATGTAAACTGGTCTTGGGAAAAACATTTGTTTGTATCCAGAGTTGTTCTTGCCAGTTGTGGGATTAAATCAAAAGAAGCAGCACTTGTTATTTAATTTGCCCGTTTTCTTGAACTTTACTCAACGTTTAAAAAGAATATGTTGATATAATGATATGGCAGTGACAAAACCCAACAAAAAGGAGGAAGCAAACATCTGGAGGCGGGCTGTTTCCCATAGTAAAGAGGTAGTTGAAGTACAGGGTGTGATGCTTGGCACTCAGTTCTATGCTGTATGACTACTTTGCCCTGCACTTTGAAAGTGTAAACATGAAACCTCTGGAGACAAAAAGCATGTGAACATTCACCTTGTGGCTGCAGAACAAGAAACTCTAAGGTGGGTGATTAAGAAGAGATCAAATGAGCATGGTGGGGCGGGTGGCAGAGGGGAAGAGAGATCTGGGCATAAATGCATGTTTCCTGTCTGCGTTCACCTGACTAACTACTGTGCTTATTTTTATCCCCATTTTACATATTCTCTGGGGAGAACTCTTTTACAACTCGCATGGAAAAGAAAAAAAAAAAAAAAAAGAGGAAGAAAATCGTAGGCAGTAGCCTTGATTATGCTGTATGAAGATCAGGCAGCTAGTAGTTGTATCGGTGCCTAGAGCTCGTGCGTTAAAAGCTGTTCGCTGTCTATATGGTGACACCAGAAGCAACGTGTAGGAAGGTGTTAATCCTCTGAACATTAACACTTTCCAAGAGCATTGTTTACCGTTATTCTCTGTTATGTCAGAATTTGCCTAATATTTCCTTTTTTCATGTGGGACATCTGGTAGTTAGTTCCTCGGAAATATTTTAAGACCCATCGTTTAGTAGTTTACGGGTGTGTGGGGGGAGAGCTTTGAATAATTCACACAACAAATGATTAGGCAAGCCCTTGTCTATCTAACTGAATTATTCTGCATGTTTGCTGAAGCAGTTAAGCAGGAGAAGAGCATTTCCTTCTCCGGAGGGTTTACAGTGATAGTATTGACCCACCTAGTTATTTGGTTTCAGCCTTTTGTTGACACTGTTGTAAATGAAAGCAGCCAGGACAGGCACTGAGCAGCTGGGCTGGATAATTGTGAAGGATTCATGCTTGTTGCTGTTACCCCCAGTGTTTGTAGTGGGTTGTTTGCTTTGACTTTTGTTGAACTGTTGACAAAAGCATTAGATACAAATGTGAACAAATAAAGTGGTGAGATGCCAGCAGGGCTTGGCAGTAATGGTGGTTTTCATTCTGACTTAAATGGGGAATGTCACTTACCTGGATGGGAAATGGAAGGTGTGTTCCGCATTTGTGTGCTTCCCCTCCCACCCTTTCCCCTTCTTTCCATACTGTTAAATATGTTTTGGCAAACACAGGTGAATAAAAACAGAGCAGAGGCAATTGCACCATTGCCTTAACTCTTTGGCACCACGTTTTTGAAGCTCTTTCTGACTGTGGATGTCTTGCTGGGCAAATCTAGTTCCTCGCATGAAAGGATTAAGTATAAAAAGGGAAGGGGAGCAAAAAAAAGAGAAAAGGAAAAAAAAAAAAAGAAAGAAAAGGAGGGGGAGGTAGAAGGGGTAGGTTGAGAAAAGAGAGGATTAAATAGAACAGTATACACTAAGTAGTATAGCCAGCAAAATTGAAGTCATTTACTGGAACGCTTTTAATTTGGTTTAAACAAAATACTCTTTTTGTATATTCAAATAGGGAGTAGCTCAGCTGTTGTGAAGCCAGAAAATTAATAGTATTTTTAGTGAAATAGCAAAAGCATGTCAACAACATAGCTGTGGATGATAATGTTGGCATTTTATTCATGAGGAATTATCAATGCAGGTTACTGGACAACATAGTGTGACTGGAATGATTGAGCACAGGGGGGAAGCGGCTGTCCTTCTGTAAGATGATTTCATTTTGCATTTAGTCTTTCAGCAAGAGAAGAAGGAGAGAAAGAAAACATTTTAAAAAGCATGTCTAAGATGCCTCTCCTTGTTTCTGACTCTTGGAGACTAACCTTTTTTACCTCTGTCTGACTCACGGTTGTGTCACTGCTTTTTTGCTAGCTGTCCTTTCTTCTCAAGTTTGTCTTGAGCGATGGCAGAGAATAGAGGCAGAAGAAGAGAGTTGCGTTAGGATATCTTTGCTGAAAAGGCAGTTTTGGCCCTGGAGGTGCTGCAAGTCTATTCTAGTCATCTCTGGCTCTGGAGTTCTGTGCCTGAGCATTTTTTGCTTGGAACTCTTAATGCATTTAGTGTGTTTTGAAATACGGTTACCCTGGCCAGTCATGGAGGATGTTAGTGTTTGATCTGGAAGGTCTTACCACTTGGCAGGAGAGACGGTTCATATTTGTTATTCCAGATATAGTTTTCTTGTAGCAATCAACGTCAGTGTTGTGCAGATCAACTGGAAAGTGGCAAATACAGTTCACAGGTGTGAAGGCACCACTGCGATGAAATGAGAAGATGCGGTTTTGTATTGCTGTCTGATAGCGTACAAAGGTATTCCTTGCCTCTGCTGTAGTGTGTGCATCTGGTGGTATCTGAGGTGCTCACAGGGTTTCGGAGCACCAAAGTTGTCTTATGCAGAGGATTTTTGTCACCTGGCTGCATGCAGCTTCAAGTTGTCCTAAAACCAAGCGCCATAGTAGCAAGGTAATTGTTGTGTTTATGGACCCACTTTGAGCAATCATCTGTGAGTGCTTTCTTTATTCCCCTTTGTTATGGTTGCCATATTGTCCGTAGCCTCTTCACAATAAGAAAAAAAAGCACAAAAAGAGATACGGAAGAAATTGCCTTTTACTGCTGCCATTGCTAAGGTTTGTTGTAACGTGCAGCATGTTTGTTGTGCCAAACCACAGCCCTGTGGATGTCAGCAAGAAGTGTTTTGCCCAGATGTTAAATATTGTGGGATTAGGGCCTGAATTTGTTATTAATCCTACAAATATTAAAAGAAAGTGAAGAAATATCAAGCTATTGCCAGCAAACATGTACTGGGAGTGGTGTTACTGTAAATATCAGCTTGTGCATGATGAATCCCCAATTCTTTGTCTCTCTTTCTAGGGAATACCCTGAGCAATTCTGCAGGGAGCTAAAGAAATTCTCATAGCAAATTTCAACCTTGAATGAAGGAAAAATGAGAAAACACTGAAAAGCAGGGACTTAAAGCCCAATCAGAACAAATATATTCCATAATCATGTCAACATAGCTTTTGGGAGATACACTTTTGGATTATCTAAATTGTGCAAGTATTCAGAAAAAATAACTTGTGAATGTTCTGCAGTATTGCCTGGACACTTTTTAATCAAGCTTGAATAGTTTTCTGATTTCATGTGAAAAGCACTTTGCCTTGTACTTGGTCACACAGTGTTAGCTCTTTAGGCTAATCTGCTTTGCTTACAGATCTGTAAGAAGGGCCGCAAGCTGTGCTTCACCAGGAGAAGGCTGAGTTTCAGGAAGCCCAGACCTGGAAGCACAAAAGTGCTTCTGGAAAGAATTTGCATTGGAGTAACAATAGTTTTGGGTGATTACAAGAGCAAGAAGGAAGGAGAGAAGTAGCGTACTGCATAGGATGAGATAGGATTGGACTCACCCAAATCGCAGAGTGATTATGCATCATAGTGCAACATTTTTTTTGCATAATCCGGTGTTAGTAAGAAAATGGAGGGCTAAACTGGCCAGGTAGGAATAAGAGTGGAGATGGGAAAGAGCATTCAATAATGTAGCATAAGAGACTGTAAAATAATGAGACAGTAAAAGTATGACAGAGGGATGATGCCCTAAATCAGTGGTGCACAACCTTTAGCACAGAAGGTCTTTACTGGCAACTTGCCATGAGCCAGTGGGCTGCACCTATTTTGCATATAATTAACATTGGATTTTAATCAGATAAGCACACACCCTGTTTGTTTTTCTTATTTATGGCATGCTCTAAATGCAAACACTGCATAGCACAAAGCAATAAAAGACTGTGTACTTGATGGGTTATAGTAAAAGGAGTGACAGTGGGAAGACTGGTTTTGCGTTTTTTTAAATCAGGGAGGTTTATCTTACATCTAGCTGTCTTTGAGAAGGCCTTACAAATCCTGAAGTACAGCTTTGAGTTTATTAGGCAGCTGCAAATTTGGCTTTCTTCACTTTTGAAATACATAAGGTTAATTTGAGAAAAATAATTTCAGTGACAGGCTTGCAGATAGCACATTTCCTGGTTAATTCTGTTACTCATGGGTAATTTAAGAAACAACAACCACTAGCAGTATTTTCTTCCTGAAATTTAGTTCATAGTATTAAGTTAGTTACATCTCAGATGTAGTAGCTTTAGGCTCTCCTAAGTTTAGCAGATGACAGTTTGCATATGTTGCAGAGTGCTCTTTCTTCCCTGCATCTGTGTGATACAGATTTATACAGACTAAGAGTGGGCTAGTGTTACTATTTGTATACATATTAGTTTCTGGAGTTTAGTGTGGGCACTCTGTTACAGTAAATAGATTAGTCAGGTAGTTGTGTTTTTGCTGGTACAAGGAAGACTGATTCCAGGCCCCCCCCAAACCCCTTGTTTTCCATTTTAGTCTAGCATATTTAATGACCCATCCCTCTGATACTGGAGTACCTCCAAATCTTCAATACATTAATCCTCACAACAACCCTGTAAGGGAAAGAAAAGCTCTCTAGGCTTCTGAAATTATCCCTATTTTATAAATAATGAACTGGGGCATGAAGAGGCTTAATTGACTTCACACGATCAGATGAAAGAGCAGGCTGCTGAACCTAGATTTCCCAAATATAAATACAGTTTTCCATCCTTCCCAGTTACAGTTTTTGCTGAGGCATCAGCGTTACCTTCTGATCCTTTCTTACCTAATTCTTCCTTTTAAAACCTCTCAGTGGATTTGAGTTCCATTCATGACAAGTGCGTGCATGTTTCTTTCTGTAGTAGCTTCTGTGGGCTAGTTTGCCAGCTTGAACCTTTTGGTCTAATTCAGGTTTCAGCTGACTACCTAATATCTATATGTTTTTCAGAAGAGAAGCTTTGTTTGAATTTTCATCCTTCCTTATGGTTTGATGTGATACAGATTCTTCAATACCACACAGTATTGTAGATGTAGCAGAATCAGTGGAAGCCCACTGTAGTGTTGGGAGGGTCACAGAAAGGGGAGCATGGGTGCAATGTACCCCCTGAGTTAACCAGCCGCCACAAAGCACACACTGAAACCTTTGGGCTAATGCTAACCTGTATTGATGGCACACCACCCGCCAGCAGTGTGACTCTGACAGCCCAGCACTGTGCCTGAGCTGTTCCCCATCGCATTACTTTTGGCCCGGGTCCATGCTAGTGGGGCTCTGCCTCATTCTATACGTGGGACAAGATTGTTGGCACAGTGCTCTGCCTCCAGCTAGCAAGGTGCCCAGTGCAGGCTGCAGCACGGCTGGAAGACTCTCCTAGGCTCCTCCAGTGCTGCTGCAGAGGGAGCAGCCCCAGAGGCGGGTATGGGAGTGTGATTTTTGTCAATATTGAAAGCGCCCTGTGGGGAGAGCATGTAGGCAGAGAAGAAGGATTTCCATCTGCGGGCTGGAGCTCCAGATACGGTTGTGCCTGCTGTGAAAGAGCTTGTTACACTTTCTCACTGTAAAGGCTCCATCTGGTGCTCTAGGTGTCTTTAAATGGAAATTTACGTTTACTGTCAGACATGCACAATGAGCAGTCTGATGGTCTTACAGGTCACATCAAATGGTGAATATCTTTCCTTCACCCCCTACCCTGTAATATAAGGGTCAGGGAAGGAGAGTCAAATGGAGGGGGACGGACTGGGCAGGTTCAGAACCTGTCCTTGTCATAGTAGGAAGCAGTGATGGAGAGCCACTTTAAAATTCAAGATTGTCTTAGGGTGGGATTTAGCTCATTACTGAGAATAAGCAAGGTGGCATTGCAAGGAAACTAAGTCTCTTGTTTCTCAAGCAGCCCAGATGTTGGTTAGTAAACAGTGGTGTGACTTACACTTCAGCCTTTTAAATTCTAGCTAGAGACTTGCTGGCAGTGCTTTGTATACTCAATGTAAAGTCTCCACTCAGTCATCAGGACAACCGTGCCATAGGTTGATGTCAAATTTGAAGATGATGTGTGTAGAGATCATCATAGTAGTCAAGCCTTGCATTAGGAAACACTTTGCTAGCTATTCAGACTTCTTTCTTCCTTGAAGAGTCACGGTCTTGGCAGCTACTAAGGAGAAGAAATGCGCTGACAAACTGCTGCAATCTGGGATTTAATAATCCTTCCCAACTGAGAAACCCATTTTACAAGTTATCCCATGCACCCATCCCAGTTCCTTTTTTGCCTTCTCACCATCTAGCTGCTTCAGTTTCATCTGGATCAGTCTTTACCACTAAAATCAGTCCTGACTCTGCATAAAACAAGCTGCTTGGCTAGGTGTCCATTAAAAACATGATTGTTGTTTTCTCATGCACTCCAAAGCAAGTCCAAAAGTGCTTGTCTTTGCTGGTACATTATCCCAGTGAGTGGTGGCTAGAGGAAATTTTACATCCTGAGGAAGCTTGGGGAGGCTCTCCCTTAACCCTTTAACTCCTGGTTCTGCTTGGGCCTTTGATCTCCACACTCTTAATTGGCTCACAGGGATGTTATTCACAGTCAACAAGGAGAGCACCTTGAACTTGTCATTTTAATAAACTTGTTACTTGTCATCTTCTCTAGAGGCATCCCAAATGGAAATAAACTTATTTCATTTTGTTTTATAAATTTAAAAAATGGTTTCCTAGACAACCCTGATGAAATGTCAACTTCTCCTCAGATCTAAACCCACACCATAGGTATTGTTATCTCTATCCCTGCTGGGTAATTTGTACACTGCAATAGTTTGTTTGGAAACATGTCTGTCGTTCTTTAAAGTGTACTTAATGCTAGATTAGAGAATGTAAGACTTTTTAAATTTTTTTTTTTTTTTGTCTCCGATTTCCACCAGATCGTTTCAAAACCATTTAAAATAAAGGGCTTAAGCATGTATTGGTATTTAAAAAACCTTTCACAGGATGTTTTTAAAACAGATCAATTTCAGCATTCAGTGTCAGGAATTCAGCCAAGGAAAATTCAACTCAGGATTGTATAGCTATAATGATAATGTATTATAGCCATCTTCCTTGAGAATGACTTGAACTGTAGAGTTTAACCTAGTGAATTACATAATTTAGGAATTATGTAATTCAGACAGAATGCTGTTTTAAGGGGATTACTGTAGTCTTCCCTTAACAAAAGCAAAGGGAAAGATGGATTGTATTATGAAGTACTTAGACAGAACAGTCTTCACAAATTATCTTATGATAACTCATTTGAATAGAACAGAAGGTCATATGCGTGCATGTCAGTTATCACACTTAACTACTTGGCAGAGTGAAGGGGAAGTACAAGAGGGACATTTTTGCTTTTCCTCTCCTCTAGCCTGAATTAAAAATGTATTGGCTGCTCATTGCTGACATCAAAACATTTCCAGCTAGCCTGAAGTTAGTATTTGATTGTGCTTTTAACGTTTAAAAAATTAACAGCATGTCATGTCTAATATAAATAATGAAAGACTAAGAAAAGTAAAAGCTCCTGCTGCTTGTCTTGGCAAACACCTAGGATGTTCAGAAGTTGTAATTTATCTAAAAATCTGGCAGAAAGGACTGTGTTTTATTTTTTCAGTCTTCAAAGTAGGTGTTGCACATATAATGTGCTATTATACACTGATGTAACTGCTTTAAGGCTGACAGCAGGATCTGTGTTCACACCACTCCTCCATCCATTCCACTTACAGGACTCCTTAATTTGAAGAATGAGACCGGGGACAATTATTTTTGCAGCAGGCGGAGGTCCAGATTCAGGGTAGCATGCAATATACATCTAAAGTTCAACACATATGTACATTCCTCTGATTTTTTTTATCTGCCTTGTGACTTCCCTGAGATCAAAGTGTGTGCCT
The DNA here is from genome assembly GCA_013400335.1 of Eurystomus gularis. Classification (NCBI taxonomy): domain Eukaryota; kingdom Metazoa; phylum Chordata; class Aves; order Coraciiformes; family Coraciidae; genus Eurystomus; species Eurystomus gularis. The sequence continues at coordinate 69,164 of VZZY01012774.1, forward strand.
CAAATCAGGGATCTACTCAAGTGCTTTCCTGAATAGGAAATGGGATAATTTCCTGAACAGGGATCTTGGGAACACAAATAAGTGAGTGTAGATGAAGTGAGACAGATATAATGGGCTTCGATGTTATTTGGGCAGAGAGGCAAACAGCAGTGCTCAAAGGTTTATTTCTGGAATATATTTTTATAGATAGCTGAGTGAATGTTTTGCTTCAGAATCAGCATGAATTGGAATTTGCAGATACTTAATAGCACCCAGACATGTTTTATCCACTTGCCTAATTAAGGGACTGGTTGGGTAATGAATTATGTTTTTTCACTGGGTGCTTAGCAGTGGCACTGGCTTCCTAAATCACATAGTGTACTGGAAAAGCATAAAATAATATTAAGTCTTCAGAAGTCACAGAAGATCTGACAGTGGAAGAGATGGGCAAATTAGTTAACACTGGAGAAAAGTGTGTGACATGTTTCTGCTGGTTGAAGCAATTAGGATATGGTGTGAATGTTTCTATTGAAATTTGGGGTGGTTTTTCTGATCGTGGTACCCTCTTTTCGCACTGCTTTTCTACTGCTCAGGTAAGGAACAAAGAGGATTAAAAAATGGGGGGAAGGGAGGCAACAAGTCAGAAAGTGTAGAAAGAGACCATCAGCTCTATCCGTAAAGTATTCAGTTAAAACAATAATTTGCTTTGTTTTGTTATCATCTCCTCGGTCATCTCTGCAGCAGAACAACTATACAATCCTTTAGAGATAAACAGGCAGAAGAAAGGAAAATTAAAGTGTCTTTCCCTGAAAGGCTGATACATATGGGTAGATTGTAACGGAACACAAATGTGAGAACTCAAAATTGATGCCTTTGCCATGAATATAGCCTACATTAGATGTAAGCAAGACTAAAAATGTGGGGCACTGGCACACAGTACCTACTTGAGATCAGCTAAATGGAATGTCTCATGGATTGTCTTCACACATGATCTCTGTGGTTTTAAAACAACAACAACAACAGGCTAATTTGAGCTAGGTTATATCCTTCTGGTCAAAATGAAGAATTAGATAGTAAACGCAAATCCTGGGAAAAAGTTGTTAGGACCTGTCACATGAAAATGGAATCCACTTAGGTATCCCGAGAGAAGGCAATACTTAAAGCCTGACCATTACCCCTTTAATATGGAAAATCTGAGGGGTGTAGGTGTGGGTATTTTTTACCTCCTAGCCTCTACTGCCAGTATTGATGAGAATTTTAAACCCCTGTGGCTTGAGCTGCTGCAGGAAAGTGTTTGCATTCAGCTTGGCTCACTGCCGTACAGTCCATTTTAATCACTGTGCAAAGTGTAAGGATAACAGTTTTACTGCGGTGCTCAGTCTGAAAAGAGGGCTCTAAGCAGAAGCCAGTTATTCTTCAGAGGGATTTCATGATTCTTGCAGATATTTTTAAAGAAAGTGTAAGACATACTGACATAGCCTTTAATGACTATCATAAAACATTTCCTCTTTAGTGTTTTCTTACTATTCTAAAATCTAACTGAATTACCTTGTGTGTTCTGTTTAAATTCATTGCTATGAAAATGTAATTAGTGTTAATATTTTAGAGATATGTTGAACACTGGGAATTTTCTGTGCACGTCTGTCACTGGCTTTTGAAAAACAATCAGGGAGTGCTGCTGTTCTTACTTGCATCGTGGCATGCTGCTGAATCAAAGTCCATAATGCAGGCTGGTGGTTATCCTGCTCTTTGCCTTTCATGGTGGTGAGCCCACAATTAAATTGCTGCATTGAATGCTCCAGCTGGTTGAGCTTTTTCTCTTATCCTTTGATTGCATGCTTTCCCTTGCTCTTTCTCCCTAGTTAACTCCCAATACTCTCTGCTCTGTTTCTGTTTCTATTTTGCTAGACTGGCTCAAAGTTTTTCAGATCTCAGTTAAAGGAAATAGCATGAAATATAGTAGTTGGAACCCCAAATATCTGAAGAGAGGAGAGCTGTAGTTCAGTGTTTCCTTGGCACAGCTCTGTTCCTCAGTTTTTCAAAGATTTGTCCTCAGGTCTTCTGAATCTCTGTAACTCGGTGGCCTTTGACACCTCCATTTCAGTGCATCTGGTTTTGGTTAAAATAATATTTAGGGGTTTGTAAGCTGTGATGACCAACATGCTGCGGGTTTGTCCTGGATTTTGGCATTTATATTCTGAAATGCCAGAAGCAGCGTTCTTTCTGTCTGGTAGTATTTCCACACTTGTGCCATTGTTACCTGGGAGTGTTTATACCTTCTGGGATCATTAGGGACAGAATTCCTTTTCAGCTTGCATATGCCCTGGGGATCACCCACTGTATTGCCTATACCAGTTGCAATTTGTGCCTTAACACCTTCGTGCAAATCTTTTCACTCTGTCCAAATTACCTGCTCTCCTGTGTGCTGAAGCATGTGGTCTTAGTTTGGGGTCTGTTCAAAGGGAAGGAGATTGAAGGGCAGGGTGGTGAATGGAGAGTGAATCAGGTGAATTGCTCTGTGGATTAAAGGGGAGGATATTTGACAATGCCTGGGTTGTGTTACCAGCAATTAAATTCAATATTTACTAGTTGGCGAATGTGGATGAAAGCAGACTTGATGGTGAATGTAATCTGTTAACTATGAAGCTTCTGTAAACCTATCTGAAGTGTTTAACTCCTTTTCTTGCATGTCCGTTTATTTTTCTTTTGTTCCCTGCTGAAACCAGGTCTTTTGTTCAAACTGTCTTACTTACCAAAGGGTGCTTGTTATTCTTACCACACTCCTTGATTTCACTACCTTCATGTGCCTGTGCTAAGATATACTTTAACCTAAGCCTGTCTTTCCTTTTCGCCTCACAGCTGTGTTCCTCTACTGCTTCACTGCTTGCACTCAAGCTTCATCGCTTCTTCCCTCCATCCTTTGACCCTCACAGTGTCAGTAGTGATTAGGTCTTATGCGTGTTATGTCCTTCAACCAGTGATTACTGGAGAAGCTGTATTTTAAAGGATTTATTGCAAAAACCCATCTGTGACAGGCTAGCCAGCAGTGTTCACCATTGCTTTAAACACCTACTTTTCTTACCACCACCATGCACCTGTACAGCAGGAATGGCTGGAGAAACAACAGCACATGCTGATAGGATTGTACATCAGAATTCCTATATATCTTCATCTGTGTGGCCTGCTTAACTTTTCCAGCAAATTGATAAGTGTATGTTGAAATACATGGCTGGAATTACCATGTACAACCCTAGTGGTTTATTGTTCATTTTATCACCCACTTCATAACATCTAGGCTTTGACGCTTTTAATTAGCTTAGATTAAATATCACAGTGGTGCCACCAGATCACCAGTGTAAACGGTTACATGGATATTTTTACAGAATTTACACACACACAGTGTTATGTACATACCTATACTTCTATGCATGTGAAACTTTTGAGAACACTTGCCTTTCAAAGACTAATTGCTGAGCCTGTACATTCTCTTTATTCTGGACTTCTTTATGGCTGTCTCATTGCTCTTGCAGCAGCCCTGCACATCTAGACTTTGATGTTTTTTATGACACTCTTATCCACTAATTAACTTCATTAATTTTGCAATTAGTGAAGTTAATTAGTGGGTAAAAATGCTATATAAAACTTCAAAGTTTGCATTTTAATCATAGTTTGTATTAAAAATAATTATCACACACTTGATTACTAAACTCAATCCAGTTAGCTCAGACAGGGTTATGTGATATTAAAACCAGCTTTGTTCTATGTCTTTCCTAGCTAGTTAGTAGCATTTTTCACTAACAATTACTGAGACTTTGGTATCTAAAAATGCAGCTACAGGGAAAAGGCAGTGAATAAGACACAAGAAAAATACTTTTGATCACGGTATGGCTGAGTGGATGTTGGATTTAGATTTGTGTAAATAGAGAAACCAGTTGGAAAAGGGAGAGGTGAAATAAAGTTTGCCATGGCTGGTGGTATATGTGGAAGCAATATGCAGCTACCAACTTTCCCTCATCTGGTGAGCCATTTCGAAAGAGATGCAATCTGGGCTGCACAGCCTGACCGTGTTAGCCTGATCATGACCCACAGCATATGCCTGAAAGGAAGGGCATGGCAAGGAAAACCCGCTTGCCTAAGTAAGGACAGCACAAAGGGGATGTTGGAAAATTAAAGCAAAAAGCACACAATCCATGAGGCTGGAGTGGAGTAATAGCAATAATACTAATGTAGTAATAGTAATGATAATAGCAACAACAAGGCCTAGTAGCAGTATAGATATAGACATAGCAGTATAGTTATTAGACATTAGGAAAAACTTCTACACCAAAAGGTTATCAAAGACTGGAACAGTCTGCCCAGGGAAGTGATTGAATCACCATCTCTGGATTTATTTAAAAGCCATCTAGATACGGTGCTCAGGGACATGGTTTAGTAGTGGGTGTGGTAGGGTTAGGTAACAGTTGGGCTTGATGGTCTTAAAGGTCTTTTCCAACCATAGCAATTCTGTAGTTCTGTGATATGGGTGACCTCAGAAGCACACCCACAGTGCAAACACTCCATTTGGTGTCTGTAGAGCAGCCTGCAGCATTTCACACCATCTCTCTCAGTTCAACAGAATGAATTGAGGGTTGTAAATTAATGCATTTCTTTAGACAGATGGGTATTTGGGTTTTGCCTTACAGTTAGAGCCATGCAGAAAGTTTGCTGTGTGGGAGCTCTTGGGTTACGATTTTTCTCCCTGGGTGCATGGTCTCGGTGGGCTGTGCTGGACTGCCCCTTCCTCTCACCTGGGTGTTACTTATCCCCAGTCCAATCACCTCTTTGGTGGGACCTCTCACCTCATACCACTGATTACTCACCAGAGCAGTCTCTGTCTTGTAGCTAATGTGTCAGAAGTTGCAGCACTCTTCTCCCTTTTTTTTTCTTCTTGTTTGCATTTCTAATTTACTCATGGTTTTATCTTAGAGTACTCCAAGACAAAGCCTGGACCAGTGCCCCAGTCCAAGCGCTGGTGGTGCGGGTACATCCATCTATAACATTGGCACCAGCCAACCAAGCAGTGTTACTGCCTGGTCATTTCCCTGTGATGCATATTGTATCCATTTTTATAGTTTCTTTCATACTTTCAACAGACTTTATAACAGCAATAATGTCATTCAGATAATTAAACCATAATTGACCTTAGCGTTGAGCATCCTTGGCTTTTACTGCAGTTTGCTTAATACTTCAAGATGGTCAATTATCTCATAATTCCCACTTTGTTGGGAATTATTGTTTTAATTATTACACTCCAAATACATCATTTTGGCACTGTAGTAAGGGTACGCTGGGGAATGGTCATATTTGTGAATGCTTTTAAAGAGTTACCAGCTTTATCATATGGACGGCTTTTCATCCTGTCGTCTCTAGTCATTACTTGTAACACTGATTTCATTTAATTATCACTTAGTCTGCTCAGGCCAGGTCTTCATCTGCAGGAGCTAGCATATAGGGAGTTAGGGCTTGCAAGATTTGAGAGCAGTTGGATGGCTGTGCAATCTGACTTTATTGATGTCCTTTCTGCCATGTTACTGAGTGAGTCATATGTTAATGCAAGTAACTTTAGTAGAAGTTGTGGGTAAAAGGGTGAAATAATTTTTTCTTCTCCTAGCAATTTGAAGTATTAATTATCCCAAATAGAGAGTGAGCATGCTGACATTTGCCTTGTTACTGGTGAGAATTTCACAGCTGTGTAAAAGGGTTGTATGGCCCTCTTTACGTTCATTTAATTTGTGCCCGTGTGGCACTGGTACTTCACCAGGACCAGTGCCCTGCCAGTGTTGGAGTGGTCCTTGTGATGGGATATCTCTTCAGTTAGCACTGTGCTGTGCACTGCCAAAAACAGAGACCGAAGCATAGTGTGCCATGCTTTACAGCCTCGTGCAAAAGATACTGTAGGTCCGGCACTAGAAACACACTGTTCCACTTCTTAAATGATGTGAACAAGGCAGTGTGCTCTCTATAAATGTGCTTGTTCAGTTGTTTTTTTGTCAGCATTTTGTGGTGTGTTAGACATGAATAAAAACGTTGTACCTAAGCAGAATATGAAAAACCGGTATGTTTTGCTAAAATAGAAACTATGCCTCCACCAAGGAGTATTTTTTCCTGTGTCTGTTCTAATAATTATATAATTATATAATTACTATATGTGAGCAAAGTCAGTGTTGGTTAGTAAGAAGATGTGACTGTCTAGTAGATAAACACATTTTATTGAGAGAAAAAGCAGTGTGAAAAGGCTTTATTTCTCTATAAATTTTAATAGTTACTAAAATGAGGACTCTGGCCCATTAAGTTACAGCCTGCCAAGTCGTAACGCTGAATCACTTAATTCCTCTAAGTAGCTATCGTAGTCCGGCTTCTTAAAGGGAACTGTTAGGAGAGCACCAATGTTTTAATCAAGGAACAGGGCAGAGTCTGACAGCTAAACAGTGTGCTTTGGTGGAGGTTTTCTTGCACAGTCTGCAAAGATAAGGAGCTCTCATGAAGTATGTGGACTTGCACATTCAGGAACCAATCTGTGAGTGGCTACAGGATTGTATGTAGGAATCTGATGTCAGTGGAAACCACAAGGACGTTGTTACATCCTGGTATTGTTCACTGAAGATAGATCCTTACAAGTGTTTATAGGCTCAAAAAGCTATTGCAAACGGTAGTGGGAATTCAGTATGAGTAATAATGTTTTCCCTTACGCACTGAAAATCGTATGTGTTAGGTCCATAGGAAGATCTAGAGCGTAGCTCATTGTCTATGTACATGACGTATCTTTATTACTTGGTATAAGAAATAAATTTAGGACCAGTACCAGAGACCCCATGAAGTCATAGAATCATTTAGGTTGGAAAAGACCTTTAAGATCATTGACTCAAACCATTAGACTGTATTTAGCAAGTGCATTACGTGTTGAAGGGAGAAGCAGCTAGTCTTCTAGATTGACTGTCTCTGTGCAAGGAAAGGGGTAGGACAGTGAAATGTGAGAATGTTTAGATTTGTTCTGTAGTAATTGACTGGAGGCAAAATAATGTTAGTCTTAGTACACTGGCCGAATTTCAGTTTGGAAAATGAGATTCTGCCTGCTGTCAGTTGGTGAGTTGTCTCCATTTTTCTGCTAATGTTCGGTGAGATACTGCAGCAGGATATTTTCATACTGGTATCAGGTCTGATCCATCTCTGAAGCAGTAAAACCATTACGCTGTGTGCATTGCCACAGTGCCCAACGTGGTGCTCCTCCTTTATGTGCTAGTGATAATTAGCTACTTTATCATTCTAGTAGGGAGCTTTAATTTATTACTTTATTAAACAGTAAAATCAAAGATTAAAATGGTATCTATAGCACATAGCTAACTAGATTATGAAAAATGAAACTATATGGTTTCAAATCTATGAAAATAAATATTTCTATTTAAGTAAGTGTAGTACTTTAAATCTTTAGACATCAGTCTAATTTGTAGTTTACTGGTGATTATTTTTCTTCGTTCTAAAGCAAAGTGCTTTCTGTAGGGTAAAGTTGAAAAAATAATGAATTCACATTACAAATTGAATTACAAATTGTAAATTAATATAAATGTAATAGGAGCATGCTATTAAAATTTTTTACAAAAGACTATTCTATATCATTGCAGTAAACAAATACATTTTTCAAGCCATCAGTTCATATAATGTTGTATTTCTACCTGGCCTTTAAGGTCCTCTCTGCCTACTGCCACTACTGTCTCCAAATGTCTTAAGGTGGTGTCTCTTCAGAGCAAAAAATAACATTGTTAGTTTGTGTCATTTACTATACTAGGTGATTAATGATCTGCTTTAAAGCTAAATCAGTGAATGTATTTTGAGATGTATTTACTCAGGATGGGAAATCCCTGTCTACCTATTTTATACTGTCAGAGAGAGAGAGAGGGAGGCTGGCAGGCCCAGTGGGAAAGGCACAGGCTGTATTCAGCACCAGCTTTGTTCTAAAATTTTTATTTCCACTCGGTGCACTTAGAGGGTAATTAACAATTGCCATCAAAAGGTGGAAGATTTGTGTGCATTTCACCGTTCATTAATCTGAGCCGCTGTTGACAAAAACTGGAAGTTTTAGAGAAGTGGAGAGGAGGTCCTGAATGTCCCAGCAGGAAGAAATGTTCTTTCATATTGCTTGGGCAACAACCATAGCTTAACTTCTGGGGTTAAGTGTCCTTAATCCTTACTAGAACTTCTCAGTGTAGGAAAGTTAAGGAAAATAAGAATTTTGTTAATAACAGAACAGAAGTTGCACAATGTAAATGCTAATTTCTTGATTTGTGTTCTTGGTAGTAGCTATAAAGTAAACCTAGGGAGGTGTGCACTGAAAACCCCAAAACCAAATTGCTGTGTTGTACACTTTCATGTGGAACAGCAGCTCTCCATAGTGCATGCAGGAAGAACCCCAAAATCTGTGTTCCTGAATGAATGAGAGGATCTAACATCCAGCAGTAAGGACTTCACTGGTTGTTGGTCCTCTCACCTCCTTATATAAGGAAGACAGAGAGGTGGAAATAGTTCACAGGATTTCAACTGAGAATTACTTTCATCTTTATTCCTGTCACCTCCAGTTCTGCAAAATGCCTGGATACATCCTTACTTATGTACGTTCAACCATTGACTTCAGTGAGAGATAGTGTAGCTCATGCTTAAATGCTTTCTTGAACTAGGGCCAAAAGCTGCTGCTGCTGCTAAAATCAGTCCCGAAGGGAACTTTGCATCTTCCATTACTTCCTTTTTCATATAGCAAGGTACAGGCTCCACCAAGCTTTGGAAATGTGGTAGGAGTTGATAAATGTCACCTACCGGTTTTAAAGGAGCAGAGCAGAATTGTTGGATGACAATGCAGAAAGTACATATTATCTTTCTTTCTCTCCTGTCCCACACATGTGCTCTTTAATGGTCATTACTAAGCAAGGGTTGCAGAATGGCAAGAGCCACTGTGCCACTGTGTTGTGTTTCGGTCTACTTCAGGCACAGCCTTGAATTGTGGAAGGTGCCAAAATAAAATGGTTTAGGTGTTTTCCCCTGTTATTTCCTGCTTCAAAGCTGTTGAAGAGTTTGCTTCTTTCTTTGCTAGAAATCTTCATTCAAACACTTCAAGTGTGACTTACCTTGAGCCACTGTGTTCTTCTTGATTTACACAGGCAAATGCACACACATACACACCCAGCCCCCCTCTTCTGGGTGTATTGGTTTAACCCTGCATATTTGTAGAGGAAACAAGCCAAAAGTGGGTCAGTGCACAGTATTCATGAAGTGGTCCAAAGCAGTTCTATATTCATCCCTTTGACACTTCAACTAGCAACCATGATCTGTTGGCTGATTGCCTTTATCTGTCTTTTGCAATGCACTGTGCGGTTTTAATACACAAGACTTGCTGGGTAGCTATCACTGATTAAAACCCAAAATGCTATCTGTGAGAAAAACTCCAAATCATATTATCACATTAAGTTGTATTAAGGAATAGTGACAAATGAAGCAATGTTTTGATTGAGCATCTGATGATGTTTCTTCATCTCTTTTCTGACTGCAGAGCTCTTCTGTATCTCCCTCAGCCAGTTTCAGAACAGCAGAAAAGCACAGAAATTCAACAGATTATTCTTCAGATAGTAAAAAACAGAAAACAGAAGAGAAGGAAATAGCAGCTCGTTATGTAAGTAAATTGTCTACATTGTGCATTGTCAAACTTAAGTGTTCCTCTTGTAATCTCACCTGAGTGCTGCTGCATAACTGATTTTAAAATTGAGAGCCACATTTTTACCAAGTTCTTACTGCCTGGCTCTAAGGTCTATGCTGGGTAGAATGTTTTGATGTGTAGGTTTCATAGTGTTTTCAACAGTAAAACAGAGCACCTGGCAGGCATGTGAGAAGAGAACTGATTATCAGTTAGGCTGGGACTTGGCAGATCTGGACTCTAGCTTGGCTCTGCTTCTCAGTGCAGTGCAATTCTGGGTGAGGATTTTTCATCCCATGTCCTTGTTCGCCAATGTGAAAACTGGATAGAATGCCGTAGCTTTGGTAACATGTTAAGAAGCCACCCTGTAGGTGACCTAAGTGCTATATTACCACATAAAGCTTGATAAAGGTAGATGCTGTGTTGCATAGTTGTGAGCAGCCTTGCATTCATTGATTTATGTTTTCTTAGTACTTAAGAGACATTGAGATATTAAATAAATGTTTTTAATGCGTTGTGTTTTGTCATTGCAGGACAGCGACGCTGAAAAGAGCGATGACAACTTGGTAGTTGATGTTTCCAATGAGGTATACACAATGGTGATTTTTCTACGTTACAGTGGTGGTGTGGGGGGATCTCTTCAGTGGTTTCTGTGCATATTGAGTATATGAGTAAGATTACAGCCTTTGCCTTCATAAAGGAGCTTGAAATGTCTGAGGGAATCCAGTCAGGTCATCTGTATTTAGAATGCAAGTCAGATCTATAACACTTATTTCTACAAAGGACCTTTTTGTTTCTTGTATGAACCAAAAGTCTGCTTGGGATATTTGAAGCCAGCACAGTGGTTAGGATGCAGCTTATAATGGTATATATGTGTTCTCTTTACTCTCACCGTGGCTACATTTGTGAACCAAGTGCCTCAAACCTTTTCAATCTGTCACCTGACAAACGAGCTTTACTTGCCTGTTTCCATACCCATAGATTTTTGAACTTTTTTTTTAATTATTAATGTCATGAAATTTTAAGACTTTCTTAAAAAAAAGTTATCTTTCATTATTCATCTCAATTTTACAATTTTATCAGCTAAATCAATTAAGAACTGAAGGAAGATGTCATTTTTATGACAGACCTTCATTCCAAAATGAGAATTGCTCAAGGCAAGCACTAGTGGCTAGCACAAAGTTTTTTATACTAACCCACATTGCTGATGTTTAGGATCCTTCCTCTCCCCGAGGGAGCCCACCACACTCTCCACGGGAGAACGGCTTGGACAAGACTCGACTGCTGAAGAAAGATGCACCAATTAGTCCAGCATCTATTGCATCCTCCAGCAGCACTCCTTCCTCCAAATCCAAAGAACTTAGCCTTGTAAGTACTTCAAAATGCTCCTGACTCATGATCATAGGCTGAAACACATGCTTTCTGGATTTCCATCTGGACACAATTTAGACTTCCTTAGCTATCTGTAAAGCTCTGTGAAGCATCAGTTTACAATTTGTTTATCTCTTTAAGGGAATTTAATAAAATAATAAGGACAAAGTCCACAACCTTTTTCTGGGATAGGAAGAGGTTATTTTCACTGGTGGTGTGGGTAGATGATAGATGTATTGTGCTGAGATGTTTTTCTACTCCCCTATATGAAAAACTGTCATTCTGAGAATAAATAAAAGCACACAGGGGTTCCTTGAGCTGTTTTCCTGTGCTGTGGTTTATAGCAAATTCAGTTCCCTGCTTGGATGTGATTTGGTTGTTAGCTTTGTTTGAATTACCAGGCCATATACAACAACAATAATTTTTTTTTTCTATCTAAAAAGTAATCTGTCATTTACAAGAGCCTTCCTTGGCTTGCATCACAAATCACAATGCAAAAAAAAAAGCTGCCTGCAAATCAGGAGCGTTCTTTCCTTTCCTGTTTGTGACCACAGTTAATCACCTTCCTGAGCTGCACAGTAACTCCCCTCTCAGTTCTTCACAAGTCAGGGTACATGATTATTTAGAGAAATAAAGCTTAAAGTGAATGTAGTACTCAGGAAAGGTTATGGAATGACAAGTTCAGACCCAAGAGTCAAACCCGAGTGGTTTGTCTGATGAACAATCAAGCTTGTTGCAAGAGGGACACTACATAGTTCCTGACTTTATACCGCTCACTATCACCGTCCTGTGTTTCTGGCACCATGTTTGGGCATGAGTTGTTAGTCAGTTGTCGGGATTTTATTACTCTACTTGTTTACCTGGCAGTGGCCTCTCACAGAAACTCATAATGTGAGCACATCTACCACAACCAGAGTGAGACCACCAACAGATTTACATGCACTGCCAATATAATTGTCAGACAGCAATGATTTTCAGTTACTGACCTCATTCTGAATCATACAGATGCCCCTGATGAGGAAAGCTTTGGAGGCTGTAGTTAATTCCCAAAGCCATTCGGTCTTTTTCAGTGTCTCTGCAGCTTCTCTTCATTTCCAGGGACTACTGAAACCCAAACCCAAAAGCTGAATCACTCACACTCTGGTTGTCATTGGCGCTCTTTCCAACCACTAGCTAAAAAAGTGGAATGACTAACAAACTTTTTTCCTTTTTCGTTTTTGGTGATTAGAATGAGAAATCTACCACTCCTGTGTCTAAATCAAATACCCCGACTCCACGGACTGATGCCCCAACTCCAGGCAGCAACTCCACTCCCGGACTGAGGCCAGTGCCTGGCAAACCCCCAGGTGTGGACCCGCTAGGTTAGTGTCCGTGCATTTCAGTGGTGTGAAACGATGCCCATTTGTCACTAACAAGGCTCCCTTTGATCTACAGTGACAAGGCAGTATATTACAGCTGCTCAAACTGTATAACTGGATGCTGAGCTGGTTCCTCAGCACTTTAATATATGTGTGTACTTATATATATTTTACTGTTTGCCAAACTCATATTTTATCTGATGGGTCGGGACTGGCTGTATGACTTCTCTCTTTTTTTTCCCTTCAATAGCTTCAGGTTTAAGGACACCAATGGCAGTGCCATGTCCTTATCCTACTCCATTTGGGATCGTGCCACATGCTGGTATGAACGGGGAGCTGACCAGCCCTGGAGCTGCCTATGCTGGTCTACACAATATTTCCCCTCAAATGAGTGCAGCAGCTGCAGCAGCAGCAGCAGCGGCAGCTTATGGGAGATCTCCAGTGGTAAGTGTTTGCCGCTAGTGCGTTCAATGTTGAGAGTAGCTTATATCAAAAATGTAAGACTTGCAGCGTTAAATCTAGTTCAGTCTCTTTGTAATTTGGGGAGTATGCTATGGAGAATGTGAATTAAACAGTCTTCCTTTGCCTAACTCCATATTTTATACACACTTTTGTTTTGCTTGGGGAAAACTATAGGTTGGTTTTGATCCACACCATCACATGAGAGTCCCAGGCATCCCTCCCAATCTCACAGGCATCCCAGGAGGAAAACCGTGAGTATCAAACATTCAACTTTAAAAGTCAATCATCTGTTCAAGTTGTGTTCCCTTGCCAGTTAGAATTCCCCTTAGCTACTGAAAACTCTTGCGTGAATAGCAATAAGTATAGCTATTTGGCAAGGGCAGGGGAAACCCTGTTTGATCTTAAAGTTGCATTTGTAAATTGTTTTGAAGACTAATAGCAGCCGACAAGGACTGGATGATACAGAGTAAAGGAGACAGAGGTAATGGAATAGATGTTACATGCTGAATCTGGCTGATTAGTCTTATATGGAAATGCAAATTGGACCAGGATCTTGGCTTTCCATTTCTATTGTATTCTGCTTCTCAGTTTAAAATAGAGATTTCTTTGCTCACAAAATCCTTGCAATTACTTGCAAACTTATCAGCTGCTGTAAACAGCGATGTGCAGAGAAAGGAACACTGAAATATTTTGTTTTCTTGAAAATACTGGAAAGAATTATTGTATCATAATGTTCAAATTCATCCTTGATGGACCTAACCATAAATGGTGACCTGCTCTACCAGGCTTTGTTTGTTGTGAGCCTCAGAAAAAGAATTACACAGATAGGAGGAACTCTTTGCTCACATCCGTCTTGAGTTAGAGAGGGGAAAAAGTAAAATGTTAATGAAAATGATACTGATCCAGATTTTATGTAAACATCCTCCAGTTGCACATCTTATGTGACACTTGTGGGAAACTGTGACCAGCTAATACTGGGGAGTTTGAAGGCTGGGATGTTTGTGCCATTCCTTCTCTTATTCTTGCATATACGATCGTGTTTGTGGCGTGGGTGGGGGGGGTGGTCACACACTTGCGTGCATGTGAGTGAATGCATATGCTTAACTGCCACTGAGCTTGTGGACATGCAGGGTTATTAACCTATCATGATGACAAGTGAGTCCTAGTGCCGGTAAATCCTCTGGTACATATGTGTCACATGAATTGTAAACTATGCCCAGCTCTCTCAGATGTCACACGCTAGTTACCATCTCAAGTTGACTTCTCTGCTAGTTATGCTGGCGAGTTAGGTGGCTGTATAAGGCAAGTATGGAAGTTGGTGTGCAGCAGCTTCCAGACCAGCTGCTAGCACTAAAAATTCAGTGGGGCACAAATCTTCATCCTACACATGCAATGGGTGCTTAGAAATGTCTTGACATAATGTTCATATTTCGCTGAGTTCAAGTTCATCTCTGGTAGAGTTGGTTGCCTGGAAAGAAGGGTGACTGTCTCTCCCAGGTATTTGCTTGCTGTGGTGTGAGAAACAGCAGTACCATGGATGCGGAGACCTTCCTGCTAACATCTCACTTGTGTTAGAGATAGTGGTGATAAAACATGAGGCAGACTGAAATCAAACCAGTTCAATTCTGGTCTGTCTCCAGGGTTTTTGAATGTTGTTGACATGTTGATGACCATTTAAAACATTTAAATCTCGCTGTCATTTGTCTGCTGTAGGTCTGAAATCTTTGAAATCTGTGGTCGTTTTAGCATGATTGCATTGATTTTTCTTCATCTTAAGTGAAGTGTACTTTTCACAGCTGTCATTCAGAATTGTTGCTTTCTCATTTACTCTGTCTTTTCCCATAAAGTGAAAGTTATCTAAATCCTCCACGCTGTTGGATGTCTGTTGAAATGGGGTGGGTGGCGTGTGGCGCATCAGGGATCTGGCCCCTAATCTCTTTTCACTTTGGAGATATATCAAAACACTGGGGATTGTACAATATATAAACAGAATATGTAGCTAATGTGAAAATAAGAAAAGTGCTTGCCAGGTGTTTATAGTGTTGGATATTTGTAAGATATTTAAAGCACTTAAGATAAGCAATGTGCGATGTTAGTTCGCAGAGTGAAAAAAAAACCAAAACAGCAAACCACTCAACCACCACAAAAACCAAACCAAGCAACAAAGCAGCAGTTTAATCCCATGTGCTGGTATGGAGTAATGACTAGAGTGAGAATAATGTAGTCACAGATCATTCCAGATCTAAGCTTTATTTCTGTAATTGTTAAATATGTTCCCTGTGTACTTTATAAGCATGCTAAAAATAACTTTGGCTGATAAAAGTATCATACACTCAGTGCTAAATATGGTTCTGCAGAGAGTGACTGCATACAGAAATCAGAAAATACGATAATGAAGTTCCACTTGTTTTATTAGAGATTTCAGGTGACAATCAGCTGTTTTTTCCGGTACCATACTATAGGAAACAGGAAGTAGGGAGATAATACGGAATACACTTCAGATTTCTGTGGTGATAATCAAACCATAATTCTACTCATCTAAGCAGTTTGCTGATTCTGACAACCACAGAAATCTGTCCTACCCTTTCCTGAATGTGTTTAATGTCAAAAAATGGAGAACAAAGATATGATGTGTCATTCAGATCTGCCAGAACAAGAAACAGTGTGCAGGATGAGAAGAGTGTGGAAAGCTCTAGGAATACTGCAGAACGGTGAAAATACAGTTACTTTTTGTCCCACTGAAAATTATTGTTCTAGTGCTAATGCACTATGAATCTTAAATAACAAATTGGATAGTTGAATTCTGAAGATTGTCTTCTTCGGTGACTTTGAAGCAACAGTTAAGAAAGTGATCTGCCTAAGTGTTCTCATTATTTTTTTCTCCTTTTTGTGAGTCTTCTCATAGCACCATTGTGACAATTGATTTTTCATCAGTATTATGGTGATTTTTTTTTTAGCTCTAAGGAAATTAAAGCTTTCCTGTAAGTGTACCTTGGTATGTGTAGGTGAGCCCTCTTATAAAGTTTGTGCTCTTGTAATAGATGTGATGTGTCAGGTAGCATCTCAGAACAAGGCAATTTCACAACCTAACTGTTCTCCTTGGAAAATATTTTGAGATGAAATTGTTGATAGGTTATTCACAGGTGGCATAACTGGCAGTCACACAACACATTCTTTCTCAGTCAGAGCCCTGATTCTGGCAAGAGAAATTGGGATTTGTAGTTGTTGTGTCAAGTCCACACGAAAACAAAAAGAAGACAGCAAGCCTAGAAAAAATAAAAATATTCCAGTGCATTTTTGCTGATCTGTCATGTCAGATGTCAGCAACCGTACCTTGAGGACTTAACTCCTTGACAGTGGAGGTTTCACTGCACCCTTAGGTATAGTGCTGGACAGTTTTGCTTGAGGAGCATGAGACTTGCGGTGCATTCGGGGCAGCCTGGCAGCAGTCCAGCTGAAGTTTGCACATTAGAGTCAGTAAGGGAGCAACCAAATGTTCCCTGGCACTCACCTACTCGCCATGCTTTGCAGCAGCCAGCCAACTATTTTTGTCTTCCAGGGAGCCCTGACAAGCCTTCCTTCCCTTATCTGCATGGTGGTCTCCCTGTGCCCCAAGTTTGAGTAGTGTCATGTATCCTTGCTCATGCCAGAAATCATCATTGTAGAAGTTGTAAAAGCTCATTTGGTTGGTAGATGGTGCTTGACTTCCCACGTTAAGGGTTCCCTAAGTTTATGTTTTGAAGGCCATGCTATAGATAAATTATTTCTTCTTCACATGATTAAAAAGACTGCAAAAGGAGCTGAGTGCACAGTCTCAAGATCTAATACGAGCAGTGGAAACACACTTTTAATTCTGTTTTCTTATATAGGCTTGAGGAAAATACTTCTTAAATCACCTCCTGTCTTTTTTTTTCCCCCCTCAGAGCATATTCATTTCATGTAAGTGCAGATGGTCAGATGCAGCCAGTTCCCTTCCCTCCTGATGCCCTCATTGGTCCAGGAATCCCTCGCCATGCCCGTCAGATCAATACTCTGAACCACGGGGAAGTTGTGTGTGCGGTTACCATCAGCAACCCCACAAGACATGTCTACACAGGTGGGAAGGGGTGCGTCAAAGTCTGGGACATCAGCCACCCTGGCAACAAGAGTCCTGTCTCTCAGCTGGATTGCCTGGTAGGTGAACAGTGGCATACAATTGTGGAAAAAGATAGCGGGTTGTGTTAAGATCGAAATGATATCATTAAGGTACAAAAAACAGTGGCTATATGAGTGTTGTCATTGGTATCAAAGCTTGGTATTTCATTTGTAATTTTGTTTTTCTTTTAAAACTGAGTTTGAAGTATGTTCCATGCTGTACTTGTGGCTTTTTTCCCCAAATGAATCAAAACATCTTTAATATCCTAAAATTGTGTTGGTAGGGGAAGAGATCAAAGACAGCACAGCAAATATTGTTTATAAACTTTGACATTTGTTGGCAATCTTAAAGCTTGATATCCTATCATGCTAAAAATTGCTGTCTTGCAGCTGTATTCTCTGAGAATATTTGAAGATTGTGCCAAGTATTTTGTGTCTGTGTATGTGTGTGAATGCATTGCCCTGTCTTAATGTGACAATTAAAAATATCCCTGAGTGTTATTCACAAATTATTT
>VZZY01012774.1:92069-102759 GCA_013400335.1 Eurystomus gularis
TGGGAAGATGCTGTATCTTAACTATTTTAGACAGTCTTGGAAACTTAGGAAATTGCAAACTGTAGCCAGTAATCTACATGCCTGTGATGAATGGCAAATTCAGTTCACATCTAAATGAAATTCACTAAGTAAGAATGTGCTAATTTATATATTTGCAATGTTAATATAGCATCTTGTGTACAGATTTGTTCTCAATGCTTTTCTGTTGATAAACATAAAGCATTTTGGTGTCAAGCTAGGTTTTTTAATATAAACACCTCTCTTTGTTATATTGTAGAGAGTACAATAAGTTGCCTCAAAGAATCACCTTTGTTACTTCTGGAAACTTTTGCAATGTTTCCTTGAAAATGGGGATATGTGTCTTTGGGCAATTTTTCAATTACAAGAGATTATGAAAAATATTTGATATGTTCTTTGGAAACTGCACTGAAATAAGAATGGATGCCTACCAATATACAAACTACAAAAGCAATGACCTCGAGGTAGGATTTACAGGAGTACTCATTCCAACATTCAAAAAGGAATGGATTCTCACTGGGATAAGGACTTGCTTTGTTCGCCAGCAGTTCAATCCAAGTCTTGATTGGATGTCCCTAAAATGGACGCAGACTGAGCCATTGTGCCAGAGACAACGTGTTTTCTTTTTATTTTTTTGTTGTTGCTGTTAAACTATGATCTGTGGCTTTTTTTTTTTTTTTTTGAATGCTTTAAAAAAAATCTTTAAGTCTGTGGATCTGCTGATGTACAGTGCCTTTGCTGCTATGGATCAAAATCAAAAGACCCGTGTAGATAAATCTTATTGTATAAGTAGAAAATTACTTAATTTCATACTAGAAATGGATTGATGCTGCAAGTTAAAATGGACTGTTCATTGAAGTTCCAAATGTGGTAGCAAAAAATGGTGTCTTAAGTGCTTAGTGTTTGATGTCATTAACAGTTTCGTAATACTCTACATTGTAGAAAGATTTTGATACTAAACTGTGTCATTGTACATAGTTCTAATGCATTGTATTGACCACCAGTACTTCTATAATGGTAGATTATTGTTTGTGCATTCAGACTTTTAAGCATTAAACATAAGTAACTTCTAAGATGCATTTTTCTATTTTGTTTACTCTCCCTCATTCTTTTTGCATGTGACAGTCGCAGTTTTGCGTGAAGAATGCTGTATGTAAGGACACCAGGCATTCAGTCACAGAGCATGCCACTATGCATACTTTGTGGTTTTGTCACTGACAGATAATGTAGATTTTCACAAAATTTCTTCAAGCCAGCAAAATCAATGCATTCATAGTTTCCCAGATTACCTAACTGTAGTGATTCTGAACTGTTGGAGGCATCAGCCATAAGACTTTGGCTGTGTCATCTAGAAGTTTGCCATTTCCTGTTTGTATAGTTTCCGGACTGATACAAAGCTTTACATTATCCCATATGTTGGAGAGAGTGAAACTGGGGATGATTTCTGCTTCTGTGCCTGCTGAAGTATGCAGAACTCAGCAGGACATGGAGAGCGGTGTTGCACTGCAGTGTCACACCTGGGTTTCCCCCATCCAGAGCTAAAACCTCTTCATGCCCATGAAAAGGCTTCTCTTGACTACAGTTTTGTTTATATCAAGAATTTAACCCAGCTTCCATGGAGTTAAGACACAGGTTAAAGTGAACTAGAGGGAATGAGTTTATAGTGTCAGGAGTGGGAGGAGTTGTGCTCTTCATAACAGGAGAAATGGAAGCGGAAAAAATGCAATGGGAAATTGGAATTAAATCTTTCTCCCATAAACCATTTCTGAAAAGCAGCATTGTGCATTTTGGAAATTCCGGGGCAGGTAAGCCTGTCCTGCTGTGGCATGCCAGCCCATGGTGACTGCCAGTATGTGAATCAGGGCTGAGAAATATTTTGGTTTTTTGAAGTTCCAAAATGAGGCTGATGAGGTCATACCTGTGCTGTGACTAACTGAGTAATATTTGTTGATAAAGAATGTAGAGGCAAGTCTCCCTCAGAGTTATCAGTTCCTTTAGAGTTAATGGTGAAGAGTTTTTCAGATATCCCCCAGAATAAAGTAAATTTTCACTCATGTTGAGGTTCTGTGCTACTTAGTACAATAATGTTTCTTAAAGGTAAACATGGTGCAGTTGCTTTCTGTTAATTGTTACTCTTGTTTGAAGATATATAATTTACCTGTTATAAATATTATATTGGAGACACCTTTTATTTTCAAAGGCAGTCAGAAATTTAAAAGGCTAGGGTGTACTCCATTTGGTAACAAAAGAGAAACCACCTACTTAATGTTTGCAGAGGATGTTATATTTTTATGTAGTAGTTCAGGCATAAGAGATTACTTAAAATCGCTAAGATAAAGCCTTCCTTTAAAAAGAATAAAACATTGTATACTTCTGAATTTGTACCAGAGCTAATTTTGACAGCAAAGTAATATATTTTTAAAGCAACCTGCCATATATCTGCTTATTAATGTTTGTACTGGTGGCTTGTAAACAGTCTAGGGAATTAAGCACTTTAATCCAGGATTACTGCAGTTAAATGTGTAATCATCCTAATTTTTTTCCCCTTTGGATTTCAGCACAAGTGAGAGATGGTACAGCACTACTTTTTGTTTTTCACTAAAGCACGCATAGTGTCACCTTCTTTTTTCATTCTTTAGTTTCTCTTGCTACTGCAGAGCACAATTTTGTGCAAATGTTCTGTTACAGGTACTTTTTGTGCCACAAACATGTGGCCCACATATTCCATATTCAAGGTACAACCGTTACTTTCTCCACAGTCTTCCCTTCTCAGGTGTTGTTTAGTGCAAGGATACATTAGGAAAGCCAGTTCTTCCTAATCTTTGTATCCTTTCTGACTGGCCAGTATAGACATGTTTAAAGGGAGCACTTTCCATCAAAACAGTATTTTCTAAAAATACACAGGTTTCTTTTTCCTGCTCACTCTTAGCCAAAATGATTTTTCTCTCCTATTTCTTTTTAAGGTACTCAGTTATGTAAAAAAAAAGAAAAAAATATATTTTACTGGCTTTAATTTTCCAGAAAAGGGGATTTTTAAGTCTATAACAGAATAGTTCAAACTGAATTTTGTATTTGTTTTTACTCTTGACACCCAAACCACATAGGAAGTTCCTTCTTCCTGAAATGTTGAAGGGTTTTTGAGAGAAATGGGAAGGTAGCTATGTGGGTCTACGTATGTCTGGAGTGTCTTCTACAGAAGCATAGGACACATCCTTCGCACAAATGAGCTCATCTGTGCTGAAGATGACAATGCTCCCATGGCTCGCACAACTGAAAATATATCTCACTGCTCTAGGCATGAAGGACCAAAAAACCCAATTTGGATTCAGTTGCTTTTTTTTATTTTGTTTTGTTTTTTTTTTAACATTTTGGTCCTTTGAGCCTCTTCCATTTTTCTACTACCATGTTTATTTGGGATCATCCCTACTGAAATCCTGATGTGACTAGTTTCCATTCAAGGATTTATGCTCTGAAAGAATGAAAAGGGAAAAAAAAAGAAGTACTTAATATCTGCTCAAGTTTTTGTATGTGCAGGAGTCAGGAAGTTCAGAACAGTAGCTTGGGCTGCAACTGTTTCTCATTTCCATTGAATACATCTTTGTGGCATCAAATTAGCACTGAATACAGCAATACAAAATACGCTTTAGAACACTGAGCATGGCAACTGACAAAAATGTTGCTTTAAATTTTTCAGAGCAAATGCACTGTGAAGAGCTCAGCCAAAGAACTACTCGTACATGGGGGTATGTAGGAGGAATAGTTGCATTCAGTACTGAAGACCTTCTCTGATACTAACGTTTTGTAGTGACCACAGTGGTATTGAGGACTGTTGGGCAGTGTGGGCTTGATGTGCCGCCTGCCAGTTCTGCCATATATTTACGTGAGAACCCCCTTCCTAGGAATAGTAGGCAATGAATCCTGGAGTAGTGTGCTGTAGGAGATTGTCTCTGACAAGCTCTTAAATAATGCACCTGCCGCATCTGCTTTTGAACCAAGAGTTACTGAACATAACCCTAGAGATTTCATGTTTCTTCCGGTATTTGGAGTACAGCATTTCCACCTCACGGCAAGAAATTTTTATGTCAAAACCAATAAATGTTCTCACTCTTACCAAATGATTTTCTGTCCTGGTTACAAGGAAACAGTATTATAGTGTCTTTTTTTATTATTAAAAATAGTGTAGACTGACATTTACAACATGTCCATAAACTTGCTGTCAAGTGCATAGAAGCCCTTCTGGGGGGCCACTTTGACTCATGGTTACGTTCCAAAATGTTGTTGCAGAAATACATTATTTTTCTTGTCTGGGGGGGATTAACTTATGATATCGTATGCATCATGTACACATTAATGCAGGGACTGTGTAGTACTTACTTGTGCATTTCTGGTTTGGACTTAGCCGATTACCCCAGAATGCTAAAATGCACCTGAAGGGTAAAATCAGTAAGTACAAATATTTAAGGATTTTAAAAAAAATTCTGATGTTCTACACTAATTATATTGACCCAAACTGTCTTTTAATGTCATATCAAGGTAAGCATCTGTATTACACCTTCTTTTCATATTCAAATAAAAGAAGAGGTGGAGGAATTTAAAGCTAATCTTTACCTTTCAGTCAAACCTGTTCTTTAAAAAATACACCAATGATAGTGCTTAGAGAAGTAATTGTCTTGGTTTTATTGTCGTTATTCTTGAAGAATTTTATAACGTGCTGTGGCACAATCCACAGTAGTGCTATAAATGGTGTTAGGCAGTACAGCTGCTGTTGAAAACCAGGTTTTAGACAGTGCTATTGACATGAAGAAAGTCAGTGTGACTTGATGGTCAAAGTCATTTCCTAAGCACAAGGAATATGGATTTTTGGCAGTATATTTAAATGCATTTGGATGTCTGCCCCGTTATGACTTAGGGAAACTTTGAGAGTCAACAGTCCTACCTTGAATTTTTTACTGGAATTTAGGATGCATTTGATGCACGAAGTGGTGCGTAGGGATGAATTGGGTCCCAGAGCCATGGGCAGAAGGTGCCATGTGGAGTGGGCTGTTCCACTTCTGATTCCAGGCTCCACTCTGTACTGCCTGGCATATACTGAAAAGATTTTCATGAGACCTGTGTAAATTGTTTTTACATTCTTCTGCATGAAAGACATTCTCTAAAAGCTGGATATCTTGTTATTTAGAAAAATTTGTAAAAGCTGTATTGAATAGGGAGACATTTTCTTTTTGGCACAAGGCAGGCCTCTGAGGAATCAAGCATTTTAATCACTTTATCAAGTACTTTAAATGTACAAATGAGGTAGTTGCACTGCTGCATTATAAACTGTCAGTCTTCTGCTGGAGTAGCAAGAAAAAGAATCCTAAAATACATTGTATAAAGATAATAGACTCCCTTATGTTTTAGCATGGCTTTAAGCTATTATGTATGAAGTCCAATTTACATTCATTTTTTAATAAACAAACATGAGTCATTGTGTGATAGCAATGATGGCATGGCTAGCCATCTTACAAACAGTGACATTGAAAGAATGAGGATAGTTACCAGGGTTTCTCCTCTCCAACACATGAAACAACATTCTACAAAAAAAATATCTTTTACAGTGTAATCTAAGTTTGTATGGTGATGTTAATATTTCAATGAGGTTTTTTTTTCCAAAGCAACATTAATGTCATCCTCCTATTTACCTATGCGCATGTCTTAACTTGATTAAAAACATTCCCACCTCCACTGCAAATTACATTGTTTCATTCAGGCTTTTAAGAAACAGTCAATGGCTTATCTACGTCATATAGATTTTAGGGGTTTGGGGGTTTGTGTGTGACTGCTACTATTTTCTCTCTCCTTGCTGCCCCACTGAGAACCTTCCTGAAGCTTATATTCAGTGCTCAAGATATGCTGTTGCTCCTAGCTTGGTCTTGATGTTGGAGCTTGCTCAGTGAAAGGGAATGGAAAGTGTTCACAGGATTTGGCTGGCTGTAACAACTGCTGCGACAGCTGTTACAGACTCATTTATGTCTCTTTCTTCCTCTGGGCTCTCTTCAAGAAAGAGATGCAGTAGTAGCAGCCCTCTGTCTAGCGACCCTTCTGCTTTACCAAGTTTCAGAGGTGCTTTTCAGCTGGAAATGACATAGGAGGAGAAGGAGCTGAAAGTCCTAGCTGGGCTCAGTGTGCCAGTTGGATACAGCCATGAAAAAGACAAATGTGATCTAGGACGTGTCAGGAGAGACATCTGCGGCAAATATAGGGAAGTATTGTTGCCATTATACAAGGCACTGGCAAGACCTTGCCTGGAATATTGACTACAAAAGTGGTCACCTGTATTCAAAAAACTTAATTGAAAGTGAGACTTATAGGCAGAAGGAACTACCAGGCAGACTGGAAAATCAAGAGGGTGGAAAACATGTCATGCAAGAAAAGCCTACGTCCTTTTAATCTAATGCAGACCAAGTGCAAATATAAGTGTTACCTAAAAATGCTTCAAATGTCCGTTCACCAAGAGTGTAAAGGTATTACAACTGAAAGATAATACTAGAGCAAAAATCAAGTGAGGAAAACATTGTAGCCTGGAATTAAAGAGGCTCTAGTTTGAGGAGGAAGGCCCTTGAGCAGGTTTCCAATTCAGCAACCACCAAGAAAACAGTAGGCTGCTTTTAAAATGGAGCAAAATACATTTATGAAGTGTGCTAGTGCAGCATTGGCATCCCTAGCCCGTAGGTCTCTTGCAGTCCTTCCCACATGCTTGACTTGCATAGATGAAAGATATATAATGGTTTTGGCATGGAGCAATGTGTTTAGTGTGAGGGAGGGAGAAGAGGAAGGTGGGTGAAGAGAGTGGGAGAGAAGGGCTGTCAAACAGAAAACACTCATTTGGAGTGTTTCTCTGCAGCTGAAAAATGAGCACTTATGCCTCAGTCTATTTATTATGGCACTGCTTATCTAAAAACAATAGTTGAAAAGAAAACTACACATTATTCAAGTTCTAATGCAGCATGTTCCTGCCTACTTAGACTCACTGGGTTTGTAGTTCATCAGCCCAGACAGGTGATCTGGTTTCTTTTATAAGTCAAAGTGTTTGGATATTTTTGAACATAGAGATATGGCAGATGCTTCTCCTCCACGTCTGTTACTGGTCATGTCCGCAGCACTTGGGTTCAGTGGAGTATCTGAGGCTGCAGCTATGCAGACCGATAGCTGTAAGCTTCTCAGAATAACAGCAAGGGAAGAAAGTGAAGATGATTTTGGCTGCACGGGAGGGAGGCAGGATGATTACAGCTCAGCATAGTCAGTTTACTGGCTGCTACTGTGCACTGCTGTGAGAGATGTGGCTTGAGGACAAGGTTTGCTGAGGATCCCTTAATTTACCATGTCAGGAAGAGTAGGGGAAAATAGTGTTAAAAGCCAAGTTATTCCATGTGAAACACAGGCAGCTTTCTCACACCAGGCTAATTTTTTTTACCAGCTTTGTTTTACAGATCAAGCATTTATTTTCTTAATGATTAGCAAAAAGAAAACTTCTGATCCTGTCATGAGTATTTATATACTTTGGGCTGGGCAAGTCTGCAGCTGGAAGAATGTGAATGTGCATATACAGGCTTGATGGATCACCATGAGAGTTGTTTCATACCAACGAACTTCTTTTGTTTTTTAGCCCCTCTTTTTTTCTTTTCAAACATTGTATTTTCTGAAGCTGAACATCAGTTCACCAGAGAAATAATTGTCAGCCATCCTACATAGCTTTTCAAATAACCTGTTTAATGTACATTGGTGCAATGAAAGCAACACAACAAAATTGTGAACTGAGTTTTGTGTGGCCTCATACCAGTTTTAGGTATAAGAAAAACTAGTCTAATGCAATTGAAGTTTGGTACCTGGAATGGTACCTAACGGGAATGCAGCAGGTTGGTAGGGGAACACCCAGAAGTTGTTAAATAAGTGGATGGCTGAATTTTCTTATTCAGAAAATAGTAATTAGGCAGACTATACTTGTCATACTGGAAAAAAAAAAAATTTCAAAGACTGGAACAACTCTGTTTTTCTGCATACTGAATGTGTGTAGTAGAGCACAGGCACCTGTTTGGTCGCTACTGTGTAATTTTTCATCACTATTGCAATGGCTTATGAGAGCATACTGCTGAACACTTTTCTAGGGACCTAAAAGGATAATGTGACTACTGCTACCTACTCCTGACATCATTTAGAGCAGTTTTCCCTTAGGGGATCACCTAAAATAACTAGTGACATTTATATAGCACCTTCATACACTGCTCTTGACAAAGCACAGGCACAGTCCATGGAAAAAGTTTATTAATTGCCGAATTCCAGCTGTTGCCTCACTGCTGGGAGGCAGCTACTTAGCAGGGGAAGCGTACACACTAAGGGATAAGTAACTTCCCATATTCTTTTGAAAATACAGGATATCTACTTCTTATTAGTAGGGGTGTGTTCCATGATGCACTAGGTCATGTAAGCAGGTTTTGATAATCCCTTCTGATTATCATCTGTTTCCCAACTTAGTCATTCACACTGAGACAGTAAGAATTCTTGAGAAAGAAGGACATTAAATCATTGTGAAGTGTTTATGTTTCTCTTGTTATCTCTCACTGAAATACTGACCCACCTTGGAGGCACTGAAGTATTTGAGACTTCAGGAGCACACTGTCTTTTTTGCCTGCCAGTCCTAGTTGTCTGGGTAGAGAGGCACTTTGAGTGCAGGGGCATACTGTATGGCTTTCACCCTCACATGATCTGGTGATCTCCCACTGCATCTCACCTGCAGCGCTATGACTCCCAGCCTTAGGGGTGTCCGCATGCCTATGATAGCGGCATGAGAGGCAAGGAAGTCTGCCTTTGCCCTAAAGCATCTAAACAGTTGTGGCCTGGACTGTTTGTAAGATAGGAGCATTTTGAGTCCTTACAAGGGCTTTTCTCTGGCATTGCCACCTCATCTGAGATATGCCCTTTCTCTAAGATGTAGTCTCAATGAGTCTTTCAAGAAAGGAATTTTGTCTTTTATATCACTTCCTGATTATCTTTCTCTATTTAGCTTCTCAGGATAGCTCTCAGCAGCTTGGTGATTTCTGCTTTGATATACTTGCAGCTCAACCAAATGTAGAATTTTTTTCATTATTGTTTTTTATTTTTGAAAAGACTGGCATAATTGAACAACAGAGTGTAACAGTTAATTCCTTTAGGAATTTACTGAATTTACTGAAATGGTTCAAAGGTTATGGGGTTGGAGGTAAGAGAAAATATTTCATTTTTCTGTCTTTTACCCCACATCTCTACAGGGCCCTAGCTCAGTGTTGGTTTATGGAAACAAGGGGAAAGAAAAAGAGTTCATATTCCAGATTAACTGTTCAAGTATTCCATCACAATGTGTATGCTGCATAGTCCTGTTTAGTAGCCCAAATGGATGAATGCTTGTCCTTCTATTATTGGTCTTTTGCTTTATTTTGCAGCCTTTCCTTAATAAAGGCAAGGTTTTGTGTCTAAAGGAGGGCAACAAAGACAGTGAAAGGACTAGATGGCCTGACTAGGAGTGGCTGAGGATACTAGGTTTCTTCACCTGGGGGAAGAGGAAAATTCCTCATGAGGGGGAGGAGAGTGGGAGGTGCTGATCTCACTGTTGTCTGGTGATAAGACATGAGGTAATGGCTTAAAACTCATCAGGAGGAGTTCAGGTTGGATATTAGGAAAAGATGTTTCACTGAGAGGGTAATCAAACCCTGGAACAAACTCCTCAGGAAAGTGATCACAGCCCCAAGCTTGTGGGTGTTCAGGAATTTTTTGGACAGCACTCTTAGATACATGGTTTAATTTTTAGGTTGCCCTGTATGGAGTCAGTAATTGGACTTGATGAGCCTTGTGGGTCCCTTCCAACTCTGAATATTCTGTGATTCTCTCATTCTAAAGCACAGCCAGTTAAAAACTTTTTTTTTTTTTTTAAAAAAAAAGCCCCTAAACAAACTTCTGTTTTCTTTCATGGAAAACCTCAAATAATTTATACTAATCAATACTAATTCACTTTTTAAATTTAAATTTATATTTTAGACAGTTTTTCATCTGGAAGCAGCAGTTTCTGCTGAGATGACAAGCTCCCTTCCCTCATGAGGGCATCCGGGGCGTGACCCTAGGTGGGGTGGGTGGCTCATGTTCAGTTCCCTGCTCTGCTGAACTCAGAGCAAGAGCTTGTGTGCTTGTGTCGCAGTCGGTCGCAGACATAGGTCGCTGGCTACTCCCAACATTTCAGGCTATTGATCCTTGCCATCAGATATATATCTATGGGCCTGTGTCTTTTTCGTATCTTGTTTCCAAGGTTGCAGCCTCTTTGGATGTGAAGATTGCCTTTTGTTCTATGTGTACAGTGCCTGGGCCTGTCTGAGCGTTTTGTGCTTTACAAGAACACAAAGTTCTGTCCTGGCTGCTGGTTCTAGAGCTCTAGACTGAACCATGGGCCTAAAGATCCCTCTGAACTAGCTGCCAATTTTTCACCTGCTTTACATTTGAATCTTATAATAAGCTGTTGGGGGTTAGATTTGCTTTCTGTTTGTTCCTTTTTACCTATAGAATTTCTTCCCATAAATTACCAGGATACTAATGGCTGGATACTTAAGAAAGAACAAAGGCCTGGGGAGGGGGGTGTCGGTGTTTCTCGTGGTGGGGGGACAGAGATACC